>JACXGI010004373.1:37712-54398 GCA_016801175.1 Esox masquinongy
CCCCGGCACAAGGGCAAGGTTCAATAGCATAGGATTGCCACTTTTTTAACACTGTTGAGGCAATACACCCACTGTATCCTGTGTGAGTAACAATTATCTTCAGAAGCTCTCCGGTCCAGACTTACGGTACTACATTTTTCCTCAGGCCATCACACCTTATTATGCACTAGCTGCCATTGGTATCATAAGTGTGCTGTAAAGAACTCCAGGCCTTGCCTCTTGGTAGGTTTCCTCTTTGGTGAATGGGGTCATTACAGACACTATAACTGTCAGGCCATTACCATAACACCACTCACATGGTTAATCGTTTAATATTGTGAGACTTTCACGCAAGCGTGCATTGGTTGCAAACATCCACGTACGCACATGCAACGTTATGTGCTGGAAGCAATGAAGTGGGCCCAGATACTATCATCCCTTCCCTCGTCCTTAAGCCCTTATTTGCGGGCAGCCCTTCTCAAAGATAATATGAGGTGCAAATTAGGCTTATTCAAATACACTCTCTTTTACTCCCAGGCTGGCTGCTCACCTCGATGTAGTCATATAGTAGACATGGATAAATACTGCTCCTCTACACTCTGTAGTAATATATGTAGCAACACCGCTACCATCAGGCAGCTAAGGGAAGTGCATGTAAGGGGTTTTTCAGTACGCAGATTGTGATTAACATTCAGTGTATGAGATAGTTAGAATCAATAGATAACATGTTGAACGTGTGTGGAGTTTTTTTTTTATCCTATTAGTCTCTCATAACCAACAGCCTTTAAAATAAAATGTTAGAGTCCAGTGTGCATACAAGATTAGGTTCTGAGTGCTGAGATTGCTATGTGATTGATAGTAGCACAATTAATAGGTTATGATGTTCTCTTTTCCTCATCTGTTGTATTGTGTTCTTATGGTTTACAGCCAGCCAATCAGGGCCATCACTACCAGAAGGAAATGAACCCACTTCTTCACTCTAATCCAAGGTAAGGATACGGCATTGGTATTATTTACACAAATTAAATTCCAATGTGACTGAACTTCTCTGAATTCCATTGTTGGGTAAATTACAATATTGAAATTCACGTTTATATATTATCGCAGATTCCACCATTTGAATTCTACAATTTGAACTCTATATGGATTTTAGGCTAAGACAGAAAGCATACAAATACTATTTGAAATTCATTAGAACAAATCCTACTGTACTGTTTTCATATTCTATTAATTAATTCCAATAACCTGGAAATTTACAAATATTGAATGTTTGTACATTCCAATTCAATTTCAACACTCCTAAGAGTTTTCCACTTCCTAAGATTGTTAAAGTTATGATTGTAATCAACATACATTCTTCACTGTATGCGTGAATTCATGAATTAGGTAATCTTTCCAAATTATAGTGGAAATCACCCTGACCCTAGAGTCTCATATCTCTCCCCAAAAAATACAAAAAAAACAATACGTAAACCAAGTTTTGTCCTTAAGGGGGTGAGGTTTTGGTTGTAGAAAGTGTTTTACTTTCTGGAATAAAAAGTACAAATCCTACACCAACTATTTAAATGTAGAAAATTCATTCTGTATGTTGTGCCTGTAAGTTATGAAGCATACCTCTCCAGTCAATCAAATCCCTCTGTAATGTTGTCTATAATGAAACAATACCCTGTGACCTGAGCTGAGAATGCATGAAAGGGGAATTACCCTTTACTACACTCAGCTGGGGAAAAGGGACTCTAAATCCTGACAATGGTGACCCAGTCAAGTTCCAATTTTATTTACTGTGCATTTGTCAATATATTTTACAAAAAAATACAACAAGATGCAATAGAGAAGTAGGTTTACTCGCTATTTCAGTCTACATCTTTGCTGCACACCTGGTATATAAGGTCTGAAGAGAGGGATGTGTGTAACTGCTGCATGAATGTGCAGACAAAATGTGTATTAGTTGTGCTCTTCAGTGTCTCCTCAAATGAACACACATTCATGGATTCCCATGTGTGGCAGTACATCAGTGTCTGGGTTCATTAGCCATGGCTGTCATTGGTGATTAGCACAGAGTTGGTTAGTATTTGCGGTGGCGCAGGGCCAAAAGTCCTAATACACCAGTCACCTGATTGTCATTACTTGGCTGTCATCACCTGGTTCTGGCTCCACTCACTGGGCCTCACCTCAGCATGCTTCACCTTTACCTGCCGTTTTGTTACAGAATGCCATTACTTATTTTACCTCTTATCAACCTCCCTCTCAATTAGATGCAGGGCTCTGTTATGCCCTGTTCTGACACATCAACACACTGTCTGTCTCCCACCTTGATGGCAATTCATCATTAGATTGACACAGTTGCTTGTAGATCTGCATAGGCCTAGAATGTCGCTAGGCCTGGGGAATACGTATAGGATTTTTGTTGCAAAGGGGTGAGAAAAATGTTTTTGTCAGTAACGCCTCAAAACACATTAACCCAGTGTTTACTGACCTCCAAGATGGCCAGACGAGATTGGAGATGTGGCCTCACGAGACTAGTTCATGACTAACTCCACCTACCTAGAATAAAATATGCAAGTTGAGGACAGATGACATCAGACTTCTTACCTCACGCAAATATTCTTTCTCGTTCTACAAAGCCCCATAGGGTCATGGTGGGAAAAAATGTATGGTAGAAAAATTACAATACAATTTTAGCAATAGCAAAGTTGCATTTGTTAACAAACAGTCAAACTTTTGTATGACCATACTATTATCGTGTGCATTTATATTATCAGATGGCCTATACCAAACCACATTGACGACAACGTATTTATTTCTTTACCTTTATTTATACAGAGAAATCAACTGAGACCCAGTTGTCAATTAGAACTGAGCCCTGAATTACAACAATAAAAAGTGGAAATAAAACATATATTAAGAAAAAATTTACAATAACAAGATTATTTATTATTATTTATAAATTTACACTGAAAAATGTAACTGAAGATCACTCTGAATGGCATTCCATATGTGTGGGACAAAATATTGCAAAGCAGTTTTACCCAGTTCGGAATTGGCCTGCAGTATCTCCAACACTATCCAGTCTTGAGAGCGTGTTTGGTAACTGCTGTTCTTCCAACAAATTTTCTCTGTTAGATAGTCGGGATGTTTTTGCAGCTATATAAAAACATCAACCAATGTTCTAGATATCGGTGACTCCCAGCCAACTGAACCCTATAACAGACAGTGATAAAACGCGAGGGCGAGTGATAGACTGCATCCAGAGATTTGAGTACAGAAGCTGAGTTGCTTGCATCAACTCACTAACAAGTTTTAAAAGACAGATTTTCATCTAAACAAATCCCAAAGATGTAAGAAACGTTCCATAAACGTTCTCTTTGGTTTTGTAAGAAACATTCTATAAAAGAACTATTCATAGTAGTACGTTTAGGGTCATCCAAAGCTAGATTCTGTGACCTAGAAAATAGCATATACTTAGATTTATTTGCATTTAGTACCAACCTACGATACATTTTTGTAACATTTGGAAATCAGACAGCAGGTGTGCCACAGCTTGATCAAGAGAGGGACCCACAGCATTTAGTACAGTCTTCAGCATGAAAATGAAATGCACAATTTCTGAAAGAGTTACATATTTCATTAATATATCAAATGAACAATATGGGACCCAAAATTGAACACTGTAGAACTCCTTTGTGGACTACTCCTTTGTGAAATTTAGATTTAATTCCATCAGCTACAGTAGCCTGTATTCTGTCACTAAGGTAATTCTAAAACCAAAGGCAAGTCTCCTTGGCCAGGCCAAAAGAAGACAGCTTTTCAATTAGATTGAATGATCTACTGTATAGATCATCTTAAATGGGTCAGCAAACAAAGCAACACAGCTTTGTTTCTCATCTAAGACTTTGACAATATCATTTACAACCAGTGTAGTTGCTGTGATAGTACTGTGCCTAGGTCTAAAACCAGATTGAAATCTGTTCAAAATGCAATTTTCTGATAAAAAGGAACGTAACTGTTTATTTACCAATGCCTCCAGGATTAGCAATGGATGACGAGTTGGAAATATGGCGATAGTAATCAAGGACACTAGTTTCCCCACCCTTGTGCAGTGAGAGCATGAGTGGCTTTCCAGACTTTAGGGATAACCCTAAAATGAATGTTAAATTAAATACATGCGTTATAGCTCCAGAGATAATTGGAGCAGCACTAACCAATAAGCCTGGATCTAGCATATCAGCCTGTTTTCTTCTTAGTGACTGTAACTAGCAGTGAATCAAGGACCTCTTTTTCAGTGAACAGACTCAACGAAAACCTTGGATCAGCAATTGTATTTTCTTAGTAATAGTCAGTGGGGTGGCGGCACTGCTGTAAAGGGTTTTTGCTCAAATTTGTGAGGACAAGCATAACAGGTAGATAGCATATTTACATAGTAGTCTGCTTTTGCTTTTCTAATAAGTTTTATTAGAGCTCTGTTTTTGCCGGACCGCGTAAGCGGAGCCGGCTAAGAAGAGCAAATGTCTCTTAGTGAGTGAGTGAGTGAGTGACTGACCAACCCACCAACCCTTGTTAAATAGCGTAGTGGTTAGAGAAGTGGACTTGTGAACTATAGGTCCTGAGTTCGTATGTCGGGAGTCATGCTTTTTTAATTTCAGTCTTGGGGAGAGTTTATAGGTTTTTTTTCATTAAGTCCAAAGGAAGGTCACTTAATTTTATAATCAATTACATTTCAGTAGCCTATTTGTCAGACTTTTGGAATTTCTTTACTGACTGGTGGAAAATTGTGGATATAGCGCAATACATAGTGGAAAAAAGGCAAAAAAAAGCTAACAAAACAACAATTTATGGCATTGCAGAATTACGGAAGGATCACAATCATGGACTAAGTTCTCTACTCAAGAATTTAAGAGTTTCTGTGCATTCTCTGTTCGCTGTAGATTGTCTTGAAATATTCACTGGACTTTCAGAGTCGAAGGGAGATGTTCCGTTGGGGGGAAAATTGAGTGGAACAAATCGTGTTGTTGGAGGAGTTGCTGCTACTGAATGTAGAGGACAGTCCATGTGGATGGTTAATCAATATGCCTATGAGTTGTTTTGCACCTTTTTCCAACATCATGTAGAAAGGGGATGGTTTCAGGATTGCATGCTGAACGCCGATTATGGCATTCCTGTTTTAATATACAGACAATTATCAAGGACACGGCTTATTCTCCACAACGGCACTGTGTCAATGAAAATCATGTTGCTTCGCACAGTGGAAAAGGACAATAAAGAACAGGACAAGGAAACAGAAGAGTCACAACTCTGTGCAGAACTTGAACATCGGGTCATTGGCTTTATTGTAAATGAATCCTATAGGGAGGTCCCCACAGCCTTGCTCTGCACAGATCACTTTCACAAATCACGCTCAGAACAGGTTCAGATAGGCCTAAATCTTATGACGTACTAAAAGGGGTTGAGTGATCTGGAGGAAAGGCTAGTAGCATGGAGGCCAGCAAATCTGCAGCTGAAGACCTTGTGACCCAGAGGTAGGGAGTTTATTCAGCCCGAATCCGATCACATCCGGGCTGGGCCTTATATTCTGATATTATAGGTCGGGCTGGGTTTGCGACAGTGTTTCTTTTTTTATTAACGCAACAATAAATAGTAATAGAAACTAGCGCTCTCTCTGTTAGGTGTAAGGAGAGCATGCAGTTAGTCCAGCATTGTTCATTAGGCTATATGTATCACCTTGTGCTGTAGTTGTGTTTACAGTACTCATATTTTTTTTGACGTTTGGAGAACTTAAAACAATCCTATAATATGTGCTTGAATTTTCAGGCACAATGATATCTTTAAGTTATACATTCAGCTTTTTAAATATATAGCTAATCTAGGCTATACCTTTTAATATTTCCACTTTTATTGGGTCAGTTGTTTGTACAGTGGGCCTGTGGTATAGGCAACTATTGCGTGCATATTATTATTAAGCAGGAGAGTTTGTCTTTTTCCAAAGGCTCAGGGAGGGTGATGTAAAAATATATTTTGTTTGGGGGAGGGTCAACCATTTTCATATTTTCGGGGGGCTTTATCCTCCTGATACCCTATGTCATAAGAAAAACGATTAGTCCCTAAATACATAAAGATAATTGACAACATATAAATACATAAAGACAACCTACTTAATAATATTAGGTTCCTTTATGCTCATTCAAGAAATCAACAAGAAAAAATATTTGATCATATCTATTGTATAACACAATTGTTCTTAACCACAGACTTGAAAATTTGAAACCAAAAATTAAGGACTTGTGTCTTGACTCAATCTGTGTTGTGGAACTTGGGACTTATTTGAGACTTCCACGTTTCCAGTCATTTACCATCATCTCCCACAATCTCAGGTGGGTAAATCTCCCAGTCAAACTTGATCTGGGTTTACGCATCAATCGTAGGCTCATCTCATCCATCATCTCTACCTGTTTTTTTTATTCTCTAACTCCAAGTGAAGTTGTAGAAGTAAACATATACAACTTGGTTTAGGGAATGATTTTCAGCATTTAGAGATTTAATATGATTCATACACTGTATAGATAATGCCTATTTTACACTGACAGGAAGCCAAAAAATATACTAAAAGGGGCCTTAGTCTTCTGTCTGCTAATTCGTTTCCTCCCATCGTCGGTTCTCTTATTTGTCATGAATATAATGACTTTTCGCAAATCAAACATTTCAATTTACAGTCTCTCACCCAATCCCACTTAACAATGTGCTATCCCTGGAGGTAGATAGCTGCTGTCAGAGACGTTGAGCTGCGTTGTCCTTGAAAATAGCTTCCATTAAATCAGCCTGTGCTTTGTGTCTCCCCAGCGTGGATTCAGAGGGGAGCAGGAGGGGGGTAAATGGTTCCAGTAGGGGCAGGAAAAATGATTTGGACTAGAGCTTTCTTTTGCTGTAGAGAAGTGATAATGTATTTCTAAAGGACACATGGGGAGGGGGGAGGGGGTTAATGGAGCATTAATATCTAGTCCATTATACATAAAGTTGAAATTGAAAAGCAAGTAGGGTCTATATATGACAAAGTATAGAATTGCTGTATTTATTCATGTGAAGATAGATGTTTGCAAAAAAATTAACTGTGAGTGCAAGCATGTTGTTTTGTCAGTTTTCCATTTCTCTCCTAAATGTGTTCTGCAACCACATGGAGGAGAGAGCTACACATTTCAGTGAAGTGATGATATCAAATCAACTTGAGTGTTCATCTTGAATATCAGAGTTTAGTGCAAATGGATGGAACAAGAGTCCGGGGCATAGTGAAAACAACTACTGTGCTCTCTGTAAGTATTGGGAAAGTGAATATTTTTTTCTTTTAACACCCTTGCCCTGAAGGATATGTTGAAACCATCAGTGATTTGATGTATTCCATTTAGCTCATCCTCTTTGAACAAATAACATCAAACCATTGGTTTGATTACGCGGCGTCCATTATTACGCGGCATCCATGATTTCTAAAAATAATTAAAAATTTTGATTTGTCAGACCACAGGACAGTTTTCCACTTCGCCTCAGTCCATCTTAAGGGCCCAGAGAACGTATCAGCGTTCCTGGATCTTGTTTAGATATGGTTTCTTCTTTGCATGGTAGAGTTTTAACTTGCAGTGATGTACTATGTTAACAGACAATGGTTTTCGGAGCTCCTGGACAGTCTGTCGGATGCACCAATAAATAACGTCCCAGAGGTTCTCAATTGGATTCGGGTCTGGGGAACGTGAGGGCCTGTCAATGGCATCAATGCCTTTGTCATCCAGGAACTGCCTACACACTCTGGCCACATGAGGCCGGGCATTGTCCTGCACCAGGAGGAAACCAGGACCCACTGCACCAGTGTAAGGTCCGATGATGCATCTGAGGATTTCATCCTGGTACCTAACAGCAGTCAGGGTACCGTTGGCTAGCATGTGGAGGTCTGTGCGACCCTCCAAGGATATGCCTCCCCAGACCATCACTGACCTACTGCCTAACCGGTCATGCTGGATGATGTTGGAGGCAGCATAACGTTCACCATGGCGTCTCCAGCCTCTATCACGTCTGTCACATGTGCTCAGTGTGAACCTGCTCTCATCTGTGAAGAGAACAGGGCGCCATTGGCGGACCTGCCAATTCTGGTGTTCTCTGGCGAATGCCAGTCGAGCTGCACGGTGCTGGCCTGTGAGTACAGAACCACTAGAGGACGTCAGTGCCTCATGCCACCCTCATGGAGTCTGTTTCTGTCAGTTTGTTCAGAAACATGCACACCAGTAGCCCGCTGGAGGTCATTTTGTGGGGTTCTGGCAGTGCTCGTCCTGTTCCTCCTCGCACAAAGGAGCAGATACCGGTCCTGCTGCTGGGTTGATGCCCTTCTACGGCCCTGTCCAGCTCTGATGTAACGGCACGTCTCCTGGTATCTCCTCCATGCTCACTTATGCTTCCTAACTGGACAGATTGATATCCCTGAAGTTTAATTGACTGGGTGTTAAACCGTGATGATAATGTGTTCCCTTAATTCTTCTGAGCAGTGTATAAATCTAGAATTTTTGTTAGGTAGGTAGAATCTCTGTGGATTGTTAATGCTGTGGTACACTGCAGGGATTGTAGACGTTACAACCACTTTGTGCTCATTTTACCTATGATTTTAACTTAACTTATACTATGTTTTGATGACCACCCACAGCTCGTATCTAGCACTTAGCATTTTGTCCTGTTGAATCGCAAGTTGCTAGGCGCTAGCTTTGAGCCAATCAGGAAACAGGAGAAGAAATTGCTAGTAAAAGTCAAAAAGAGTGAGGAGAGGGTATTTCTTGCGCATGTGCAAAACCGATCATCTAGTTATCTGCTGAGAAATAGTCAGCATAAACACATAGGCCTAACCATCTCTGAAACAGAAAAGATGTAACACTTTTCAGCTGAAGCCCTGGAAACCCTGTCCTGGAGATGTCCCTGATAATATCTCCTAAACCTGTGTTAACCTCAGACTTATTTTAGGTGTATGCCCGAAAACACCATTATGTTTTCTATTAATTTCTCATCATAGGAACAGCTAAGCAAACGTAAGGGGAAAAAATGCAATCATATTTTGGGAATTTAGATGAGGACCTCTATTGCTGCCGATATTGCTAAGCAATATTGTTCTAAACAAATGTACCATGTACCATGGCCTTTAGGTGTGATGTTAGTGGTTCGATACAAAGACTGATGTTAGCGACAGTTGAATTGTTGAAAATAATTTAATAAATCTTTTCGAAGAAATTATGTTGACAAAATTTCATAAAACTCAATGTTCTCTGGGGCCATTTTTATCCTGAGGCAAATAAAGTACAAAAAGATTGAACATGACCTCAAAGAAGTAAGAAATAAGTGGGGACAAATGCTAAAAAGTGAACAGCTTTCTGGATGGTGTAGTAATTTTCCATACAATGATAATGCCAGGCCTATTTTCTCCCCAGTTTCCAACTTATATCACTATACTTATATTTGATTGTTTCATTTCTGAGTCAAACTGAGGTGCTGGAAGGAGAGTATGGATCACAGTGGAGGCAATATACAGGTCATATATAGATCTGTTGACACATACTGTAGTTCTGGAGATAGGAAACTAATTTGCTATGTGCTCCTTTAGAGGAAAGACAGTCACATATATAAACCCCTGCATGTACTGCCCTTACTCCTTACTCCTTTCTCTGTCTCTCTGCCTTCTAGCCAAAGGCAAGGTTGAGCCCACTTCCCTGGTTGGTAGGACTAGAGTACTGTGTTGGACAGACATCATAACTTGCAATCACAGCTTGTGTCTGTGTCTGATGGATTGTCCTCCAGCCAAACTCTCTGTTGTGGAGCGAGTTAGAACAGAACAGAGACGCTGGGCTTGGAGGCTTAAGGGCAGTGGACAGGGAGGTTGGTTGGCTGGTCTAAAGAACAGAAGAGCTGGGAGACTTCAGTAGGCTTCAATCTGTGATCATCCCACAAAATCTCTTTTATACCTCTCTAATCTTCTCCAGCAAATCTTTTTGATAGGTAATAATTGAGATGTTGTAATAGGGAAGGGCTTTCTAAAATAATAAAATATTCTTCCTTTTTTATTGTTTTCACTACCGTTGAAATGACCTACACCCTACCTGGAGCCATAGTGGTTTAAGGCACTCTCTTGTAGCATCAAGCTGACCATCCAGAATAGATACATTTTACTATGGTGACATTGAGTGGAAAATATAATAACTGTTCCAAAATATGTATTATAACCTATTTAACCAAATTCCTGTAGTTTATTTTGTCTGATGGCATCCCTGTGTAATGATGTTGTTATGCCCATCGTCTCTAGGGAATGGATGGATGTCCTGAGTCCTCCTATTATCCCTCCTAGCCAGAAGAGAGGGACGGGGTCCGAGGGCACAGTGGACTATCGAAGGGGACCCCTTACTAGAGGTACAGGCTTGGCGAAACAGCCCCGCCACCCCACTCCTGTTAATACACACAGATACACACACGTTAGGGATTTACAATAAAATGTGTCCTATTGCCTGGGGAATGTTACCCAAGCGCATGCCTGCTCTGAGGTTGTCCATTATGCAGGTGATTTTTATTTTAGAACGGAAATGTTTTCTTTGCCTGAAAGGAAAAATACACTTACTACTGTTATGTTGCTCTAGATAAAAGTTTCTGCTTAATTACTTAAACATGAAAACAAGATTAAATTAAGTATATCTTTGTGATTCACCAAGGACATTCATAGCAGACGGGCTTGAGATTGTTTTTACTGATAACCAAAATAAAAATGTTATTCCTCCCACAATTGGCATTCGCATGACACTTTTGCATGTAAGATTATAGATTTCATATTCGTTTTTATTATTCTATAAAACCTGTGAAATGGCACCTCTGTCACATCCTGCTAATGGAAACGTTTCACAGGTGTGAAAGGTCAGGCAGAATGAAATGTTAAGACTCTTGTAACACAGAATGGAAACCAGGCAGAGAGGAAACTCGTAAAACTAAGTCCAATTAGGAGTAAAAAAACATGTAGGCTGAAGAGTTCTCTCCTCCTCATCTCCGTGACTCCATAGGTCAGCAGAAACAGTCTTGTTACAAGGCTGTGCTTCCAAAGAAGCCTGCTGGGGTTAATTGGCAAAACCTTTTCAATTTACAACATCATTTTTAAACCTCTGACACATTGTGTCTCATAATTAGTTTTCATTATCGTCCATTGGTGTATCCGATTAGATAGAATGTTCCTCTTCTGAGCATTCCATAACTTTTTTAAGTAGTTAACGTTAACCTTCAGTTAATTTGACTGCAAAAAATCATGAAGGATCATGAAGCCATGGGCTAAAAATTACATCACCTTTTTATTACAAGCTTTCATGTGCCTGTGTGGTAGTTAGTGGTGACAGGATCATAAATTTACACATACTGATTGATGTGAAAAGTGGCAGAGTCAAAATTAAGTTCCACCTCAGTCCCAAGGTCATCAGACCCGTACAGGAACCATTTCAATCCACCAAGGGTTTTGCCTCTCAGTATAGTGGAGTTACAGATCCATAGCTTCCACTGCTCGGGTCTAGGGTTGACAGTTTCTTCAGTCTTGCACTTATAGTTTGTACAGTGTTGTGTTTAGTTCTCAACAAAATTCTATCCAAAAGGAGTTCCTACCATAGAAGAAAGTTTGTATCTATTCTTGTGCGGTGTGTAGTATAACTTGTAAGAAGCTTAACAATAGCTAGCAATCTCATGAAGAGGTTTGGACCTTGGTTAAGGAGTTGCATATTGTACTGTTGTGAGGAGCTATGTTCCCATCCCTTTTGTGCGTGTGCTTGTTTACACTTCCTGTGACTGTATGTTCCTCCTGTGTTTCAGGGGTTGATGGATCAGTACATGCAAGAGATGAGGAGTACCTTAATCTGCTCTATGATCCCTGTCTTAACTGCTACTTTGATCCCCAGTCTGGGAAATACTACGAGCTGGCCTAATTTTTTAAGCTTTTTGATTAGGAAACTGCTGAAAACAGAACGTCTGGCTTGTTTGCTGCTTTAATTTTAGTTTTTTTTGTTTTACTTAACTATGTTTTTATGGACTTTTGATGTGCCTTAGATAATGTGTACTACTCTGTCATGTTTGCTTTTATTTCATATGAAATGTTAAGGATGTTCTTGATTCATTGTTTATATTGTGGCTTTTGTTAGTGGGCCGGTAGGTAGCCGGTAGCTAAGATGTATGACATGTACCTGAAAGGTGGACAGGTTGATTGTTTTGGCGAGGAACTGGGAAAAGGTTGGGATTGATCTGCCAATTTGATAGCGCTGGGCTTAAATCGTCAACACGTCCCCTTACCATTGGATCCATGAGCAAGGCCCGTTAATGCCACAACATGCTCTTCATCCAGGGACACTGTACTGCAGCTTGAACATGTCATCTCAACTGTATGTGTTCTATCGAACAGGTTTAGGACACAGCATTACACTTTTGTATTGTTTTCTTTAACATTTGCACAACAAAGTTGTATTATTGGATTTCATTGAATTGTTAATTGCTGTACTGTCATGTGCGTCCTCAAAAAAATATTTGTGATTCCAATTGTTTGTTTTATCCTTGGTTCTAAATATTTTGCTTAGATGACTTTAAGTTGTTAGACTACATAAAGCAAGACAAAAAAAGATTGCGCTTAAAGCATATTCCATTTCACTGGCACAGTTTTCTTCTGTGGATTGCAGTGGTTATAAACTGTTTCTATGCACAATTCAGCCTTGCAATATACCAATATAAATGTACCTGTACATAATGTGTGATTTTAAGATCTTCCTGCCATATTGTCTATTCATAGATTGCTCAATACATTACTACTTTGAACGTTTATTTTTTCAAACTTTTTGTTTGGCATGTTCTTTACCAGAATTCTACTCAATGAATCCTCAATAGGAGCTGATGAAGATATGGTCTAGATCATTACAAATAAAGTTAAATAAATAATTGGTAGCGAAACCTTTTATCATAATATTGATGTCATCCAACTGATTTTAGATAGTAACATAGAATTTTTTGTTGACGTATTATTACGTTAACAAGCTAGTTCATATTGAGGGGAGTCCACCGAATTTTAGCTAGCTAACATTGGCATCACTAGCTATTATTGACAGAACTTGCTAGTTAATCACAATTAGTATATTTTATAATATCATGGTGGTTTCAACTAAATATCTAGGTTACAAGTAATGATGGGAAGAGCAAAGCCAAAGCTTTGAGTCTGAAAAATGGGATAGGACGAATGAACACGAAGCTCCAAATCACCGTTCAGTTTTCCGAGCTCTACTGTTTCGATGCGGTGTACCAGAAGCTTGTTTCAAAGTACAACACCACGTGATCAATGACGTTCAAAGCTTCGGACGTCACAAAATCACCTTTGAGTTCCAACTGGGCCCAACAGGTGTCGTTTTCGGAAGGGCTGTATTGAAACTGCGTGCATAAAAGGTTAATGAAATCTGGTCACTTCGAGGTTGTCAGTAGGAGTTTGACACATGCATGCAAATGGAAATTAGAGAGAACTGCTCGATCTCAAATCGCATATTTGCTTACTATATAGTATGCCAGATTAGTATATCTCAAACCATATGATTCTGAAAATAGTATGCCAAAGTTCCCGATGGTCTACTATTTCTGGTGGGTTTTCAAAGTACACATCTGTGAATGCTTTTTGGGGTAATATAAACCACAACCCCTTGCGCGCTGTAAAATAGGAGGGGTTTCCATGATTCTTTCATCATTTGACTTTAAAGTCAGTTATCGTTACCTATATTGATACTTATTGCATCAATTCATTCACGTATGAAAGATAAACAAACGTTGTTGTCCCATGAAATTAAATAGCTTTGGCTGTGTAAAGTTCGTCTTCACTCTCGCTAGCAATTGCTCAATTGCTAGCTGGTCCTGATGGTGTCCCTGGGCATGTGCTCAGAGCATGTGTTAGAGAGCTGGCCGAGGTCTTCACTGACATTTTCAACCTGTCACTAGCCCAGGCAGTTGTCCCCACATGCTTCAAGACCACAACCATTGTGCCAGTGCTGAAGCAGTCGTCGGCGTCTAGCCTGAATTACTTTCGACCTGTCGCACTCACCCCCACAATCATGAAGTGCTTTGAAAGACTAGTTCTGGCCCACCTTAAGTCCTGCCTCCCTCCAACACTGGATCCCTACCAGTTTGCCTACTGTTCAAACAGGTCTACAGAGGATGCCATCTCCACAGCTTTACATTCTGCCCTGACCCACCTGGACAAAACCAACACCTATGTGAGAATGCTGTGCAGAGACTTTAACACGGTCATCCCCTCTAGGCTGGTCAACAAACATCATGATCTGGGGATCAGGCCCTCTCTCTGCAACAGGACTCTGGACTTCCTAACCAACAGACCCCAGTCTGTCAGGTTAGACAACTTCACCTCCTCCACCCTGATACTGAACACTGGTGTTCCACAAGGCTGCGTGCTGAGCCCCATCCTCTACTCCCTCTTCATCCATGACTGTGTTCCTGTACACAGCTCCAACACCATTGTCAAGTTTGCAGACGACACCATGGTGGTAGGCCTGATCAGTGAAAATGACGAGTCAGCCTACAGGGAGGTGCGCTGATAACAACCTGGCCCTCAATGTAGAGAAAACCAAGGAGCTCATTGTGGATTACAGGAAATCTAAAGGCTGCAGTCTCACCATAGTTCTCATCGATGGCACTGAGGTGCAGTGTGTCCACCTTCAAATTCCTGGGTGTCCACATCTCCGAGGACCTCTCCTGGTCCCTCAACACCTCAGCCCTGGTCCAAAAGGCACGGCAGCGCCTGTACTTCTTAAGGAGGCTGAAAGAGGCCCGTCTGTCTTCCAGGATCCTTGTGAACTTTTACCGCTGCACAATCAAGAGAATTGTGCCTAACTGCGCCACAGTGTGCTTTGGTGGTTCCTCAGTTGCCGTCCGGAAGGCCCTGCAACGGGTGGTGAAAACCACCCAGCATATCACAGGTACCCAGCTCCCAGCTATCGTAGACCTCCAGCGCAAGCGGTGTCTGCGCAAGGCGTGCGGCATCACCAGGGACCTTTCACATCCATGTCACAAACTGTTTGCCCTCCTCCCATCAGGCAGGCGGTACAGGTCTCTCTATTCTCACACCAGCAGGCTCAGGAACAGTTCCTTTCCATCTACTGTAACGCTGCTGGACTCTGTGATCCATCACTAACCGTACCCACCCTTTGTACTACTGGACCCTATCACTGTCTTACAAAGTCTGATAAGGAAGTTTTCATTTACCTACATGTACGTGTCATTGCTGCTATTCCTGCATTTCATTTGCACATGCTGACTTGCACCTTAAAATTGCCTTCATTGCACATTTAGAACTGCCATTGTACTTGCATTTTCAGTTGTTACATACACGTCTACCTCGGGAACCTCATTACTTCTATCCCTGCATTTCAGTTGTTACATACACGTCTACCTCGGGAACCTCATTACTTCTATCCCTGCATTTCAGTTGCACATGCTACCCTACTCCTACAATTTTCCTCGATTGCAAATTCAAAATGCCATTGAGATCCCACTTGTACATACATTATACTTAATACTTGTAAATGTTCTGCCCTCATCTATTTGCTTCTATTGCACATGTATAATTGCCATATGTAATGCATTTGCATTCATTGCAAACCTATACATTCCACTTGTACATAGATATATTTAATACTTGAAAATGTTCTGCCCTCTTTTATTTGCACTTCTGGTTAAACGCAAACTGCATTTCGTTGTGCTGTACTTGTACTTGTTCAATGGCAATAAAGTTTAATCTAATCTAAAAATCGTCAAGATCCTCGGACTAAAGGGAAAAAAAAGATGGCCTTAATTTTTATAGAATACCTTTGTCGAAGCCACCCTTTGAAGCTAAATGCAGATGTTTATGGGTGCAAGCCATTAAACAGACAGACTGGACTGATGAAGTCATCCGGAATGCTAGTCTCTGCAGTGCTCATTTCATATCAGGCAAAGTTTTTTCCGCTGTTTATCACACACAAGCAAAATCAATGATGTAGTTATAATAATAACGATAAATTAGTAACAGCAGCAACCACAAAGCTGGCATTCTCAGTAGGCTATTTCACAACGGTAAACAGCATGGATCAACGTTAGCAACGTCAGCTAGCCTGTAAGCAGGATTAGCATGCAAACAAACCAAACTGCTCATACAGTTTAGCTTTCATCAGTCAGTATTTATGCAAGCATTTAATGAATGAATGGGTTATACGGTAATATTATACGTGTGATATGACATTTTCTTTACAAAATAATTTGAGATGGCGTACGGATGATCCATATTCCTATATGTTGTAAAGAGTTTACTGTCACTTTCTGCCACCAGTTCGGCTCCACCTACAAAATGCATCATCACTGTTTACTAACACAAAAAGTGTCTATTGTATTCAAAAGCAAGTTTTATGTTTTTCTTAAAGCAAAAGAATAATGATTAAAAACAAATATATGTATATATTTTATATACAGGTGCTGGTCATAAAATTAGAATATCATCAAAAAGTTGATTTATTTCAGTAATTCCATTCAAAAAGTGAAACTTGTATAATGTATACATTCATTCCACACAGACTGATATATTTCAAGTGTTTATTTCTTTTAATTTTGATGATTATAACTGACAACTAATGAAAACCCCAAATTCAGTATCTCAGAAAA
>JACXGI010004374.1:0-19976 GCA_016801175.1 Esox masquinongy
TGATATTGTGGTTGATGGGTTGGTGATATTGTAGTTGATATGGTGGTAGATATGACGGTTGATGATTTGATGATATGGAGGTATGACTGGTGTGAGGGTGGATGATATGGTGGTTGCTGTGATGATTTATATAGTGACTGATGTGCTGATATCTTAATATTATGGTTGATATGGTTGTTGATATGCTAACTGATTGACTTAAGAATCTTAGTGTGCCAAATGAAAATGTACAGTCTGCTAATGACTCTTCTAAAGCTGCAAACCAGCCTCCCATTTTCCACTGATTATCTTCAGTACTCTCATTTAACATTCTCACCTACATACATTGCTTAGCACCTGGCCTACTCATTTACATACGTAACTAAGCACCTGGACTAGTCACCCACATAGGTAGCTTCGTACCTGGCGTACTCACCTACATATGTATCTTAGCACATGGCCTGCTCACATAGCTTATTCACCTAGTCTATTCACCTAGCCTATTCACATAGTCTATTCACCTAGTCTGTTCTCCTAGCTTATTCACCTAGTCCATTCACCTAGTCTATTCTCCTAGCTTATTCACCTAGTCCATTCACCTAGTCTATTCTCCTAGCTTATTCACCTAGTCCATTCACCTAGGCTATTCACTTAGACTCATTTAGGCTATTAACCTACCCGACTCACCAAGCTTACTCATTTAGCCTACTCATGTAGCTTACTTATTTAGCCTATTCATCTACCCTACTCATTTAGCTATATCTAGTGAAATTGCACCCTATTCTCCTAATATTGCACTGATGTTTACCAGTACAATTTGCATTGTTGTCAAAAGTAACAAAGTACATGACTGACGTTTTTTACACAACCTTTAACATCGACGTCTTCATCAGCTGCACAGGCCCTAACCAACGGCAGACCAGGTTCCACGTAGACCAACTATTTCATTAATCCATTTGTGTTGTAGTGAAGGTGATCAATACATCCAATGGTTAGAACTGTTTTTCATGCTTGGGACTTACCCAGACTTAGGTTATAAAAGACATCTGGGCAAAAGAAGGCTGACATTGATTAAAATGGCGATTCTTTAGTGGATAAAAAGGCCAAACTGTATTTGAATTCTACCATGTATCGTTTTTTACTCTCTTTCTCCGTCTGTTTCTCTCCCTCAAACACACACACACATACGCACACACACACACACACACACACACACACACACAGTTGTAAGGTCGTATACACATTCACGGTCAATGTATCCATATTTTTTTATGTAGTTCAGAAACAGTACGGGCTCACCTATAACTTTTAGTGTTGAATAATTGTTTTTTTTTTATAGCATTCAGTCAGCCCTTGTCTCGCCTTTGACGGCTGGAACTAAAAGCTTTGGACGGCTCAACAGAGACGAATCGAATACATCGGTGACAAAGAAGGCTTTCCGTGTCATCAGCGTCGTTTAGACGACATGGAAGAATCCCTCAGATATTAAGTCCCTCTTCAAAGACTTCTCACTTCAGTTGAGACCGAACTATCTTTTCCCCCACCATTCTGGCACAAGAGCTGGTGCAATGGAGAGGAATCAACTGTTTGGTTATTTTTGTAGTGTTTATTTTTCCTTCTTTCACGGGGTACTTGGACCGAGTAAGCGGCAATACAAGCAACAAAATGAACAGACTCTGAACGTATCAGCTAGTAGGATGGTGTATCCACCCACCGCCGCCTTGCTCGTGCTTCAGAATGCCAAACGTTCCGCGGCGGTTTCTTCTTCACGTTCAGATCGCAGCCTCTCAGCTTCTATAACAGAAATATGCATCAGACCCTCATAAAGGCACTTATTACGCATGTCTTAATTAGGCTACGGGCAGAAGTAGCACTGCTTCTTGTATGTTAGACACGTTGGGATAAATTAAGACGCAAACCTGTTGAAAGGCTATATTGTTGTATTTTTAAGGGGAAAACGAGTTGATACATGTTACAAGCATAAGAATAATGCCATTACACGATTAGGTAGCCTGAACACACAACACACTAATGTTGTAACTTTATTAATACGTTTTCCAAATTTCAGTTATCTGACTCTAAACACACTTTTGCATGGTTTTGCCAATTCCTTTAAATATTTAAATTCCTTTAAACATATGTAGATGGAACCCACAGTAAACTGAAGCCTCAGATCAGAAGTTTCCAAGCAGCTCAGGAGTATTACTGCGAAAACAAGTGCCAATCTGCTTCTTTTTTATATGTGTACAAATATATCAAAATAATATTTTCTCTTTATAGTCTAATGGTATGGACAGAACATAGATGACCGTTTCCGACCCCATGGGTTGCAAATATTACATTCTTTTCAAGAGGCATTGAAGTCCTCGGACTTGGCCCCATATTATTCGAGTTTGACTCGGCTATTGCTATTGAAATCTTAA
Organism: Esox masquinongy; assembly: GCA_016801175.1. Lineage (NCBI taxonomy): Eukaryota > Metazoa > Chordata > Actinopteri > Esociformes > Esocidae > Esox > Esox masquinongy. The sequence goes on from JACXGI010004374.1 coordinate 2,403, forward strand.
CACACCGTGAGGATTCACCGTCGTGAAGAAAATGGCTCATTGTGCAAAAATATCTTTGAAGTCTGGATGAGAATATAGCCTTTCATCAAACACAGCCCGTATCACCGCTGCATAAAATCACACTTTATCTTAAAGAAATTAAGCCGGCACAAAAACACCAACTGAACCAACAAATAAAATAATTTTACACGTGTAAAATATGTATGCGAAATTAAATCTGTACATATTGCTGTAATAACTGTTTTGCAATTTTCCCCAATTCAAGATGAACACATTTTTGAAAATAGGCCAGACTAACGCAAAATACAACACAGAATATTTTCAGCATCTTAGTTATCTTTTTTTACGTGAAAATGGCTGTGTGTTTGCTGTATCTGTGGAAAAGCACAGCTAAAATGCATTAACATCGTTCAAACTAAGTCGAAATATCCCTTTGGAGCATAAGGTTTAATTTGCCTGTCCAATATAGGTTGGCTGCAGCATGTTTTTGGTTAGGGGCTCCGTGGACGGCACCTGAGATTTAATAAGTCACGAATGGTAATAAGACTCGCCGTAGAGTATAGTGAATTAAAAGCCACTCCGTGTTTGGTCTCACTGCTGCTTTTAACAAAATGTATATAAATTATTATGTTCTGTTGCATTGTGAAGGTGTGATTTAGCCTATGAAGTTAAATACGTTTTACAGGACCGGGTGATACAGGCCTATGGATTAGAAACTGCTTAATCTCACAGGCTAGGGATTCAAATGAATCCGTTATTTTATGAAAATATTAAAGGCTCCGAAGAGGAAATTTAAGTTTCATCATACACGATTTATTCAAAATACTCACAAATTACAAGGCAGTTTGGTACATATGTCGACTATCTTTTCTCAATAGGATCACATGTTCATAAAAATGTTTTGCTTACAAATCTTGACAAGAATTACAAAATCACAAAATGCCCACGTCGACCGAACATTTATGAATGTAATGTTGATAATATCAAATAGACCATAGTCTATTTCATATATATATATATATATATATATATATATATATATATATATATATATATATATATATATGAAAAGGCTTCAATCAATAGACTTTCATCACAAATGGAGAAAACAGGTCTGTATGAAATTCAACATTTCCCAGATATTCAATTCATACAAATAAGAGTAGCAATTAATTAAAATAACTGAAAGATAGAGGTTTACAAAATTACTGTTAACACTTAAACATTGAAACATAGCAATTTACAAATGTACATGTTTTCCTTCATATTGAAACACTTTGGTTCGATAATACAAAAATGTTCATGTCAGATTCAAAAAATAAATTAAAAAGATATTGATGTCAAACCTCGATTTACAAAATAATACAGCAACATGCATGCGTACAATTCACTAGTACGAGAAATTGTAAATGTACAAAGAGAATATTTGTTCGTATTTGTCCACATGGGGATTGAAGAGGCTATCAAAATACTAAAATGTGTCTGTTTCTTATTTGTCGATATGCCAGTGCATTATTTGGCCCATATAAAACAGACCTTTTGATGAATTGTGGCCTATAAGTCCATAGGTATAATAGAAAATATCTCTCAAATGTGTTAGAATTATTTTCTGGGCCAGTTTTCGTTAGAACGCGTCCCTCGGCTCTGGGTGTCTGTAGGGTGTCTCATCCCCGGGATCAGGAGTGGAAGTGCCGCTGGGGGGTGTTTGAGTACCGCTGGCACCAGAACTATGACAGACGTACCACTCGCTTAAATTGGCGGGCTGGGACGACGCGGCCGGTTCCGAGAGAGACGAGGCCCCTGGCTCTCGGCCTAGGTCCGATGATGGGGACACCAGTGACGGGGTTGATGACTCGTAGCCAGAGCTCGGTGGTGGAGACTTGCAGTGCACTTTCATGTGCTTTCTGAGCGAGCTGGGGTGCGTGTAGGATTTGTCACAGCCTCTCACTTTGCAGTTGTACGGCTTATCGCTGGTGTGCACGTGGGAGTGCTTCTTCCGGTCGCTGCTATTGGCGAAACGTCGGTCGCAGCCGTCGAACTCACATTTAAAGGGTTTTTCACCTGAAACGAGGAAACACAAAGGTTAGGTGTCGGCTTCAGAGAAATTCCGTAAGCATGAAAAGCGGAATTACTTTTGGGACGGTGACGCATGGCGGTATGTGACATGAATCTTGGCAAATAAAACCATAACTACAGTGTACATACACTGTTGCCTACTGCACTTGACTTCATGAAGCGGCTGCTGGTTTTGGACAGTCCTATGTATAACGCAGATGTTTTCAGCGTTAGGCCTATACAAAAAGCCTTATCGATGTTCATTTGCTTAATTTGTTAAGGATTGGTTAGAGCTATATATGTAGTTATATATGTAGCTACATAAGTAGTCTGTAGGATTACTGGCTATTTGAACCATACATACATGAGGGAGAATAACATAAATAGAATAACTTCCTTAATAGGCCTGCGTAACATTTAACCAAATATCTAGCCGATACAGTATGACATTGCAAAAACGTATTGGTTGAATTAATTACTTCATGGAATCATCCTTTGCTGGTCGCTCTACTGCATGGCTGCATCATCAGGAAGCTGGGCATTTACAGGGAATAGACTGTATAATTGCTCCAGTCTAATTACACATGCACGTTGAATATCAATTTGACCTTCAGCTGTTAGGCTGAGAGGACCAATCAGGGATATTAGTGTAGTACACGAACACGTCTAGAAACATAGCCACCCCAGGGGAAGGCCGCCACCCAGGGGAAACCCCGCCGTAACCACAAATCCAGATAGTTTTTAAGCACGATACCACGGACCAGGGCCCTTGGGAGTCAACACATGCAGAAATAATTTAACAGATTTGTACTTAAGTAATGTGAGCAAACGATATTAATAATGCATGCGGAGGCAGGAGTGAAGCAAATGGATTCCCCCGGAAGGATTCCAGTCATATTATGTGCAGCTCTGACTCCTCATTTCCAAAGGGCCTAGAGAAGGATTTTTATTTGGATCATTTTTACTGAATTTGTCTGGTCCCTTTAAATAGCTTGTAGACTAGTTGCCGTATTTGCTTGGGAAAATTACTCTCTTCGTGTCATTATCTCTATTATGACATTCTCTAAAAAGAAAGACGAACGGCACTAAGCTACATTACACACGTGTCCACCAGGTAATGGAGTAGGAAGGCAGGGGAAGCGGGTCAGTGCCGCGCTGCCCTAACTCTCGAGCGGGTCTTACGCAGCTAAAACTCCTCCTCTTGCCTTCTGTCGGCCGTTGTTGACTTGTTGCTGAGGCTACTAACTCTTCTCTTAGCAACCTTCAGTAGTAATTGTTCAGCCCTTATTGCAATATAACTCGTTCCACCATGAACATGTAGAGGATCCATGCATTTAGCAAATTGAAACCATGCATTTGGCTAATTAATAATATAACTCTCACACGTGTAAAGCTCTTATATTTCGTTTTTTAAAGCTTGTTATATTTCTAGTTTGTATACTCCTGCCTCCTGCTTTATCTTCCTCATCTACCTCCCCTTCCTCTTCCCCCTCCTCCTACCAGTACAACTATGCTGGCGAATACCACCACCAGCATTACTTCTACTACTACTACTACTACTACTACCACCACCACTACTACTACTACTACTACAACTGTTACCACCACTACTACAACAATAACAACCACCTCCACCACTACTGCAACTACTACCACCACCACTACTACTACTTCTACTACAACTGTTACCACCAGTACTACTACTACTACCACTATTACTACTACTACCACTATTACTACTACTACTACTACTACTACTACAACTGTTACCACCACTACTACTACTATTATTACTACCACTATTACTACTACTACTACTACTACTACTACTGCTGCTGCTACCACTGCTAGCATCACCACTACTACCACTACTCACTACTACCACTACAATTACTACTATTGTTGCAACTACTACTTCTACAACTGCTACAACCACAACTTCTACTACAACCACAACTACAGCTGCTACCACTCCTCCTCCTCATACTACTACTACAACAGCTTCAATTCCTATTACTACTACTACTACTACTACTGGTAACAGTCTCACTATTAGACTACTGCAACTATTCCCAATGTTGTGAGTTTACTACTACTACCACTGGTAACAGTCTCACTATTAGACTACTGCAACTATTCCCAATGTTGTGAGTTTACTACTACTACCACTGGTAACAGTCTCACTATTAGACTACTGCAACTATTCCCAATGTTGTGAGTTTACTACTACTACCACTGGTAACAGTCTCACTATTAGACTACTACAACTATTCCCAATGTTGTGAGTTTGATTCCCACGGGGACCCTATGCATCAAAATGTATTCACCAGTCTAAAAGCCTCTGGGTAAGAGTGTCTGCTAAATGGTTCACTTTTCCTGCTCCTAATCCACCTTACCACAAAAAACTAAACACAATCATTTCGCTTGATAGTAAAAGTAAATTAAGAGTAAACAACTATTGTTGCTGGTAAAATAAATATTATTATAAATAATAACAATAATAATAAAAAAAACAAAAAATAATAATGACCTAATGATCACAATAATATTATGGCATAAACAGTGAGAAAAATTGACCTACGTGCTGCTGTTGTTATAGCAATGGATCATTTCTCCTCTACAGTAAGTATGCTGTTGTTATTAATATTATTATTATTACACGTAACTATTCAATTTTAAGTTCAACAGCATACTAAACAGTATACGGAGTTTCCTCTACACGTTTGTATTAAAGAAAACATCCACGGGTTACATATGCGTGGCTGTGATAAGCTTAATAAAGTGTCTCCTGACAGAGGTCCAAAACAACATTAACAACACCAGAACTTAGTGTAAATCCACCCCAGATCTATTAACAGCTGCATTCTGAAACAAGCAGGTTTTCCCACCGTTACACGGACATATTAAATCAGAAAATAACAATTATCGTTATATCTTATGTTTTTATTTCCGTGTTCCCGATGCAGGATTTTCACATAAGGACAGCTTATGTCAAAAGTAACTTTTGCTGGTTAGGGTAATGTACGCAGCAAGTTAGGAGAATGAACGTAAGAGGGTAGGTGAATTAGGTTAAGATAAGGAAATCTAAAGAAGAATCTGCAGCAGGAAAAACAAGTTGGCCACTCCGTGTAGGCCTCAGTCAATGGTAGGCATGTTTTGACATCAGCACGGATACGAACAACCTCTAAGTGGGTGAACTATCGTACCGTAATCCCAGTAGCTCAGTACAACTCTGCTCCGCTGGAGCAACTCACGAGAAACAAATGCCTCATGTTTAAAATAACCAGGGTAAATATCATGTCAACAAATACTGCTTTCATATAATCACTTGTTAATGTTGTTAAATTAAATTGAAAATAATATTTCTACTTCTTCGTACTTGTATGGTGTGGATATACTCTAGGCTAGGCTACAGCATAGCTTTTACATAAAAATATATAATTTAATTTAAATGCAATTTAAAATTGTTGCCTAACTAGAAACAGTTTTTATTAAATTATGTTACATCGATTAATTATTAACAAACTATGAATTCATATCGTAGCCGTTCGAAACGCGGAAAGAAAACATTCTTCAACATTCACTCTAAAATGAAAAGGCACTGACCTGTATGGGTTCTCTTATGGATCTTCAGGTTCTCCGATCGGGCAAATACTTTTCCACAGCCAGGAAAAGGACATGGGAATGGTTTCTCTCCGGTGTGCACTCTGATATGATTTACAAGTTTGTACTTGGCTTTAAATGGTTTTCCTTCCCTGGGACACTCTTCCCAAAAACAGATATGGTTTGCCATCTCGGGGCCACCGACGTGCTCAACCGTCACATGAGTTACCAGCTCGTGCATCGTGCTGTAAGTTTTGGAGCAGAGTTTTTTGGGCGAGTGTTCCGGTTCATGCCACTTGCAGATGAGTTCTTGCTTTATCGGCTGCCTCATGTAGCGGAAGAAGGCTCCAGCTCCGTGGTGAGCACTGAGGTTCATATTCAGATGGTTTAGACCGCCGTAGCCATGTAACGGCGAGGCGGAGAACGGATCAGCCCTGGAGCTTGCCACTTGACTCAAGTGATCAGACCTAACGTACATTTCGCCAGGTATTCCTAACCGTATTTGTCCATTCAGGGTTTGGCCACCCGGTGATCCGCTAGATGACTGCTCATGGTGGAGTCCGGAGAAGAGGGTATGGCTCCCAGCGTCCGGGTGATGGCCATAGTGTCCTGGATAGCTACCTGTTGTTGAAACAAACATTCCGTGATGAGAGGTTGAACCAGGGCTCTGGTCGGTCAGAACCGGCATGGCTTGAGCTGTCAGATCTCTCCGAATGAGGAAATCCCTACCTGCTGCTGCGGATAACGCCTGGGCCGTGTGGGACATGGAATAGGGGACGGTCGCCGCCTGCACCGGGCCAAAAGCTCCCGTTTGACTGGAGACCACTTCACTGTGGCCTGCCATATGATGATTGTGGTGGTGATGGTGGTGTGGATAATGATGGGCTGGGCTGATTTTGAGGGCCGCGGAGTGCCCCATGTGTTCTGGCCCGAATGGACTCGGCCCCAGGCGGGGTTCCGCCGTAATCTCCCCAGGGTGCGAGTGAGCCATTGAGTGCGGATGGCTGCTAAACCCCGGGAAGCCTGTCACGCTCGGAGGGGTATGGTGGTGGTGATGGTGATGGTGGTGCGCCCCTGCCAAGTCAACTAATCTCAGCGCCGTGTTCCGTTTGGAAAACGTAGGGTCCATCACAGGGCTTCCCAAAACATCTACGCTCATTACTCCTAATTCTAGAATAACTTGACAGCAGGCAAAATAATAATGATGATGACAAATATATTTTAATCACAGTGAAAAATATAGAAGAAAAAAATCTAACCAAAATAATTTTTTTAAACTTTCTAAAGTTGTGATTCTATCTCAGTGGCTGCATGGAATCCCATTCGGTTGAGAGGCATCAGCAGGAAGCTTTGATATACTGAATAGAGATTCATGGTAGGCGCTGCAGCCCGTGGAGCTAAACAATCATCCCGCCTTCTAATTGGTCAGAGCTCCGTGATTGACGTCACTTGTGACAGTTTCCAATGAGAAGAAAAATGTTTTAGTGACAGCAAGCGGCCAGAGCGCCTGCGCCAAGCCTCAGGCAACACTCCGAAGAAAAGAAAAAAACTAGTTGTTATGCAAAGGTTATTGTACTTTAAACTCCGCTCGAAAAGTTAAACCGTTACACTAAAGGTATAACTGTCATATTCCTCTACTGGGTGAAGAGTTATGGAACTACAATTTATCCTAGGTCTCTGTTAATAACACAGACAATAGAAAAACGGAAAGCATGCAAAGTATACCATCTAAAAAAGTTGAAGGCTTTTCTCGTAAACAGTATAGATAACTTCATTTCGGGTGCGTAATATAGGCTATCCAACGTCATTCAAATTCAGAAATTGCCCAAAAATGTGGGATTCCAAGTATTGAAAATCTTTTCAAACCTGTTCTGGTCCTTTTTATTTAAAGTAAATTTTTGCGATGTTGAGATTTTACGCTTCACTCAAAGCCCCCCGAATAGACACGGTAAGATAAAGTTACGTAGTTTTTCCATGTCCTCCCACTCGCTCGCTCGCTTTTACACACCGCACCGCCAACCCCTACTCGCTAGCTGCGCTTCTATCCTCTTCTCGTCGTGGGATCCGTGTCTGTGTAACGGCGAAAAGAGGGAGCGACGTCCATTGTCCCGGGAAAAAGTAATGGAACCGACCTGTTGTTATGATCCCGGGTAATTTCCCTCACGATCCCTGTCGGACTGAGATCCCGGACCGGAGCTGGTCGGCACAGGAGGTGGCGCGTGATGAACCGCACAGAACGCACAGGAGTGGCAGAAATTTAAACCTCAAATAAGACTTGCTAGAATGTCATACATATATTTTTTTTAATTTTACGTCGAGGGAGAAGGCCGCTCTTGCACTGGAAATGGCTGTGGAAAGCATAAAAGTTAATCCTTTTGATTTTGTGCTTTTATCAAAACAACAACCCACTGACCACATCACTCCAACTGATAGATTGAATATAAATTATAAAACATATTTCACATATCTTATTTCTTTGGTTTTGGGTTTTACAATGGGGTTTTAGTAGTTAACAGTCTTTGTTCTCCTTTCATAACACACTCCTTAAAAAACAAAGCTTATTAGAATTTGTGACAATTAATTGGTTACAACCTTTTTTAAGAGAAAGGCAAGATTGCCAATAGCCTACCAAAAACAAACAAAAAAAACGTAACACGTGCTTTATAATAGGTGTACGTCTTAAACATTTATACTGAGATCATGATTGCGTTTTGGGGGAAACATTATTGTCATTTGACAACTGGAATCAAGCATAACATCAGTTAACTTGCGTGTAGATATTGGTTAACGTATGAAATAAGGTAGAAATTACTTTAGCACAAACAATTTTGGATTTGGATGCATACAATTAGAAGAAAATATCACACAAAAAAGATAACACTTAACCCAATTGATGTGAGTGATCGTTCGTCAGTCTGCTCTGCTCTGTATCAAGGTCATTATGTTATACGTTATAAACGTTTTCCCTCAAATTCAACATTCAATAAAACCATGCATGCAAAAATAAATTCACATACATCTTCGGAGGCCGATACACTCCTATCTCAATCTAAATTCCACGGACCCTTTATCATAATCACATCCCTTGGAGACAAACAGGAATTGTTCAGTGATTTGACCCAAAAAGGGGTCAAAGTGTTAGCATTAGATTCATGTCAAATATCACATGCAGAATCTGTTTGACTTTTGGACGGATTATAAAGTGCCCATAGCAGTCAATCACTGGGTTGTTGTCTTCGAGAGTGATGGGTAGTACAGAGGTAGTAAAACCTTAGTTTCGGTTGACAGTGCGTCATGACAGTATTTTACTACCATGGCATTAATAGGTATTTCTAGCACCCAGTCAAGGTTTTGTCCATGCACGAGGCTCATTGCGTGGGTGAATTAACCGTCTGTCCACCCATTGTGGAATGGATCATAAACATTTAAAGTATTCAGTTTCTATGCTTAGGGTGGTAGTTATGACCACGATTGCTATCTAGTATAGGGTTGATTTCCCATCTTGTCTCAATAGTTACTTCGTCAACGTGTGCACTATTCCACCCAATACTGCACACTGTACAAAATGTTAAACAACGTTTCCAACTAGCCACAACAAACTGTTGAACAAGGTCTCCAACTACCCACAGCACAATGCTGAAAACCATCCTCAACTACTCACAACAAACTGTTGAACAAGGTCTCCAGCTACCCATTGCAAAATGTTGAACACCTTGTCCAGCTACCAACAAAATGTTTAACACTATCTCCAACCAGCCACAACAGAAATGTTGTCGCCATATCGAACTACCAAGAACTAAATGTTGAACACCATATGCAACTATCCACAAAAAATGCATGTGGTATTCATTTTTAAACATAAAGACGAATAAGACTAGATCAGTGGGTCACATAAATACATACATTGATGCTGACCATGCCATTTTATTTAGGTAAATCCAGCTGATATTATTGCTGGAGTCCTTGTACTTGTTTACACACTAAATGTAGAACCAACAATCATTTGTTTTGGCCACAGAACGCCTGGTTACCATTGCCAATCCTTTAATGGGAATATGGGAGCCATCCTCCCATAATATAATAATTGTACGTCGCTTGAGAATCATTCCCAGTTTTGACTTGTCAAAGGTATTTTGTGACAACGCCACAATATAGTATAAATACGAAATATGTTGTGGAATAGTGTAGTCGTGAGTTTGTTTATCAAATTGCCTCCGCTTCTATGGTCACAGCTGCAGTCTGCCACGAGAGGCATCCCAGGAACACATAACGGTAATATATAGACATTCAAGAGCTATTTCAGGTCGAAGTTGCGCTCTCTTGTAAACCGCTAGAAAGCATAGAGATGGATAAAGACCAAAGCTATATCATATTCAAACAGTTCCCAATATCCGTGCAGGGTTGTTTTGGGCAATTTATCCATTTTTAAAGGTTGCATATATACAAAGTATATAGCATTTTTCACGCACAACTTGAGGTAGGCTAGGTGCCTAACGCAAATTGGAATTCGATTGCATATCCAACATATCCAATATTAAAGAAAAATTCCTACTTAATGAATAATATCACAATTATGATAAGACCAATGTTAAGATCAGTAGATTAACTTCCATTTGGGGCCTCCTCCCATAATGAAAACCATATAATTGGATGTACAATTTCTCAACTGACAAATGGTAATAATAAAAAAACACTCAGCATTCAAATACTTGGACTTCTGCCCTTCTTTGGATAAATTAGCAAGAAATACCCGGAGCTTGTTTGCTCTTTGCTGGTTTATTTGAGCATTCTCACACACTGTGTTTTGAACCCAAAGAGATACGGCATTTCTTTATTTTTTCCAAAGTCACCTCGACACACGTGCCAACCTTACCGTTTTCCACCTGTTGAAGAAATGCGGCTTCCACATTCGTGTGTGTGTGTGTGTGTGTGTGTGTGCGTGTTGTGGTCTTTTTTAATTTACTTGCTAAAGGTTGAATGGAGAAGGAGTGAGAACTCTAGACAATGTTGTCTTCCCCTTGGACTCTGGAGTTGGAGAATGTATGAAGCAGAAACTAGCAGTCAAGATGATATTTAATGGTTCGTATGGCACGTCTGTTCATGCAGCTTTGAACCCGAGTAGCCGGAGCTTCCTGCAGAGAGCGCCGCAAATCCCACTTGATAACTTCGACAACCCACAACCTTCTACACATACAGTCTAGCTAGGGTGGTGCGTTACTATTCGTCTGCCAAAAAGAGCAACTCAAGTTCAATTTTCAACCAGCAGCGCGTGAGATATCATTACTGTTTTTCTTCAAAATCATAATGACGGATTATGTCTTTCTGAGGAACTTTTGAATGTATTCTTGGTAACTTTTGTCAGCGTGGGTCTTAGGTGAATATTGTGATGCGAGGGGAGAGTTCCAACTGCAGATGTTCCCTTTATGAGGCAGTTGCAAAAAAGCGGATGGAATGTATAGAGAAGGGGGTGGGTGTGTGTGTGTGTGGGGGGGGGGGGGGCAGAGCTGTGGAACAGAGTTCACGAACAAACAACTATTGCCTATAGGCCCCATATGTTCCCATGGTCACAAACAACACCTGACGTGTAGACAGAAACACGTCCTGTGCAAAACGTAGACGACCAGCTTCATAAAAGAAGTGTGATGTGCAGCCGAAAGTTGTGTAGCCTACCAGGAATTGTAGTGTTGTGTCAATCTTATAAGACAGTTTGATTATTTTCTCCATACCAAAGGCATGTTAAATCATGATTGGTCGTTTTTATTCTATCAGTAATAGTGCTCTTACGGTGTAATATTGTATTATTGTAGTTTTTACTGTGTAATTTCTAACGTCCTACATTTTTGATGTTTTGGAAGATTCTAAAGGTTAGAAAACGTAGCCTAATATTTAGTCGTTGTATGCCTCTCTATGCAGCCCGTGTCTACTCTTGAATGGAGTGGGGAAATGGAGTCTATTCCCTTCTCTCTCATCCGCCGGAAATGTTACTGGATCCAAAGATTGCCATGGAAATAAACAAAGAGATCGTCATGCACCCTTGTGTCCTATGAAATAAAATAAATTGCCTGGACCAACAACAAAGACTGTGTGGCATGTATGCTATCAAGCCTCTGTAGTCTACTGTCAGAAAAAGACGTGCAATAACATTCGGGAATAGCCTGCGTTGACTTATTGGTGTGCAGTCGAATAGACACCCTCTCCATCAGCATTTGCCCACAAAAATGCAACAAAAAGTGTTTTAAAATAATGTATGCAGAATATGGCTGTTGCTATGCGTTGGTTGTAGAGGGACGTGCATGCATTTTACATTTTGCAGTGTATCGTGGCTGAATAGCCGACGCTGTCTGGATTTTCACACCGTCTATTGTTAGTTTATACGTATTTCTCAACTTTTTTGTCTTGTTATGCGGCCTTTTAACCAAAACCTCAGTCAGCAATCTCACAATACCTGGGATTGATGATAGACAAGGACCAATAGGAATGAGGCCTCCGCACCGCGGATTGTTATTTGGTGAGTGAATGTTAATAGGGGGAAAGCGGCTTCTCCAATGAGCGTTTGAGTGCCTGGTCACATGTTCACCCCCCCTCCTCTCCCATTCATCAGGCGTGGACTGTGTTGTCTTTTCAATTCATTTATCTACTGGAATGATTGCGACTATCAGTCTAGAGCTCACCGCCAGACTAGGGAGGTGAAAGTTTCGCCACAGGAAGATAAACCGCAAAAGACAAAATTGTACATGATTTGCGTGTGCATCGAATGAGAGTTAGTGTGGGGGAAATTCCTCTCCGGTTTTAGGTCAATAGAACATCGGTGGATTTCAGTTTTTACTCAGCTCCGTAGATTTTTTTGCAGGCAGAGAGAGGTATAGCGGTGAGAAGAATATCTGTGCTTGATTTTTATTTCTGCTCTCACTCACTTCAGCAAGTGTTAACTATAGGAAGATGCTTCTGGACGCTGGACCTCAGTACCCGGCCATTGGTGTCACTACATTCGGCTCCTCGCGGCATCACTCAACAGGCGAAGTCACTGAAAGAGAAGTTGCTTTGGGGATAAATCCGTTTGCAGACGGGATGGGCGCTTTTAAAATCAACCACAGCTCTCACGACCTAGGCTCCGGCCAAACGGCGTTCTCCTCACAAGCACCCGGCTACGCCGCCGCAGCGCTGGGTCACCACCACCACCCGACACACGTTAGCTCGTACTCCACCGCAGCGTTCAACTCAACCCGGGACTTTCTCTTCAGAAACCGGGGCTTCGGGGACGCGGCCAGCGCGCAGCACAGCCTGTTCGCCTCAGCAGCGGGAAGTTTTGCTGGACCACATGGACACTCAGATACTGCGGGGCACCTGCTCTTCCCGGGACTTCACGAGCAAGCCGCGAGCCATGCGTCCTCGAATGTAGTCAACAGCCAGATGCGATTGGGCTTTACCGGGGACATGTACGGCCGGGCTGACCAGTATGGCCACGTTACCAGTCCCCGCTCCGACCACTATGCATCCACCCAGCTCCACGGCTACGGACCCATGAACATGAATATGGCGGCTCACCACGGAGCTGGGGCCTTCTTCAGATACATGAGGCAGCCGATCAAACAAGAGCTCATCTGCAAATGGGTCGAACCGGAGCAGTTGTCGAACCCCAAGAAGTCCTGCAACAAAACGTTCAGCACGATGCACGAGCTGGTGACCCACCTGACGGTGGAGCACGTCGGTGGACCGGAGCAGTCGAACCATATCTGTTTTTGGGAAGAGTGTGTCCGAGAAGGAAAACCATTTAAAGCCAAGTACAAACTTGTAAATCACATCAGAGTGCACACTGGAGAAAAACCATTCCCATGTCCATTCCCTGGTTGTGGCAAAGTGTTTGCCCGATCGGAAAATCTTAAAATCCACAAAAGGACCCACACTGGTAAGAACAATAACTTGTTTTGTTTTTTTGCTCAAAAGCATCAATGCACATTTCCCTCAAAAAACGACTTGCGTGATTAAATGTTCGCTATTCGGTAGGCTACTGTGCCTAGTAAACTTAAATGTTTTGGTTTTGTTTAGCATATTAATGGATCTTAAATCATATTTGATACCATTCATAACTTTTGTATAAGTGTTTTGTAACTTTTAAATTGATTTAATGCAATCGTTTATGAAATGTGTGCCGAGCTGTATTTTATTATGTATCTATTCGTCAGAGTAAACAACACATCAAAATTAAATACAAAATGTACATTAGATTAGCAATCTGCTATAAAACGCATGAGTATGGTTATATAAGTGAATACCGTCTTTTTTAACTTAAGTTCAATGAGCAGGCGGCCTTAATTCACCCACTCACCTAAGAGAAATTTTAATGTTGAATGGAAGTATGTATGTATACATTGTCAGTGAGTGATTTTTGTATGTTTATTTTATAGGTGAAAAACCTTTCAAGTGTGAGTTTGACGGCTGCGACAGGCGGTTTGCCAACAGTAGCGACCGGAAGAAACACATGCATGTCCATACTTCGGACAAGCCCTATCTCTGCAAGATGTGTGACAAGTCCTATACACATCCCAGCTCTCTGCGGAAACACATGAAGGTAAATGCTAGTTTAACATTTTTTTTATTTTATCCATATCACATTCACTTACACTTTCTATATTTCCCACGCTTTTAAAAACAACCTTACTTTTTGAGAATGAAAATGCATGCATATAAATCCGAGCGGGCCTACATTCTAGGAAATGAAGAGCAGCAGGACGATTCCTGCAAATCTATTTAGCCATTGGGTCCCCATTAAGTCTTTCATATTTCAAATTGTCATTGATTTTCCTTCATAAGCATGCAATATATTAATTTAAAGAGGTTTAGCATAAACTTACAGTCTTTAAATTTTGTATTCTTCTCATGACTGAAAATATAACGGGACGCTTGTATGTTTCGGCCAAGCATGACAGCTGTTGAAATCTAAACTGTAAAATGGCACATTTTAATTTTATTCGATCTGTCTGGCAGGTTCACGAATCGACCACGCAAGGACCCCAACCGTCGCCAGCGGCCAGTTCCGGGTACGAGTCGTCCACGCCGCCCACCATCGTGTCCCCGTCGACAGAGAACCAGAGTTCCAGTTCCATATCACCAGCAGCCTCGTCAGGGCACCATACGACCAGTCACACCACGCTGTCGTCAAATTTTAATGAATGGTACGTGTAAAAAATATTTTCACAAAGACTGCAGAAATAGGACTGCTTGGAATCAAAGACTTTTAAAGTCAGCCTATAACGCGTGGACCGAGAAAAAAAACGAGGAAGCCCAAACTGTTGGTTTATACGACTAAAGAGAGAGACAGAGCATGGACATGGTACGAGACAGCGACCAAGTTAACGGTTTTACCCCCTTTCTTTTTCCCTCTTTTTTGAAAGACTGCACACAAGAGATCTCAATGCATGCTATCGGCAGGTTGTGGCCTGATTTTTTTGTACATACAAAATCACAATTCAGAAATGTAATATTTTATTTTGTAAATAGTTATATTACAGTTTAAGGGAATTTGTGAAAATGTGGTCCCTAGATATATGGAAAATGAGATGGTTTTAACAATAATATTGCGATGAATAGTGTTGATTGAACATAATGTTCTAGTTGATGTGTACCAAATGTGAATTACTCAGTATAACTACGGTCTCCACTATGTCGACCTAACCGACTATTAGTCTATTAATGTGATTTTGTATTCGGTGCAACATTTCGTCTACGGTCCAGTTTGAGTAGCACAGTAAGTTACCATTGTTGTTATTTAATGTCATGTCGATAAATCGTGTAGTGAAAGCCTGAAACTCCGTGTCAATCTGTTTATGTACGTGATAAAATATAAAAAACGGTTTGTCCATTACCTTGATAATGTCAAGGAAGTATTATCTACATGTAAATAGCTCGATTTTCCATATTTATCCGCATGTAAAGGACCGGCAACACATGTTAGAAATGATCGGTATTTATGGAGAAATGCGTTCATATGTAAAATTTAGTTTACAAAAAATGTTTGGTTACATTTCGTACTACATTAAAGGATTAAAAAATAAAAACAATTTGCATTCCAATATTTTTTTGTTTCTCATAGCCTACATGTTGTTTAAATATGAATGGATATCAAAATGACGACAGCGTGATTATCATGGCATTATCTATAAGAATTTAAATAGTTGACAATACGACTTAAGAAAAAAAAAACATTTTCATGATTCCAGCCTACTGAAAGTATTTAAACTTAAATGACACATGATCACATCAGGGGCACACATCAAATAGCCAATGTTGTGCAACATTTCATTAGCCTAAGTGAACACATTTTTGACATTATGTTTGTAATAACTTTGTTTCGACAGGTATCCTAGCCAGTTCTTACACCTGCTTATCGCGTAGAAACAAATTCACATCATGCTTGCCCTTTTAGACTTGCAACATCTAATCCACTAACACGAATTAATGTTAAGTAATTAGATTTCCCCTGTCCTCGTCTCTTGTTTATCCATATTAACACCCCGCCTTTGCCCTCGAGTAATGTGAGAATTTAAACGATGAATCGGGATGGTTGTAATTCTCAGACCGTGTAAACTAAATTGTTTATGTTGTTACTTAATTGTCCTCGATCTAATTCAGTTTCCCTTGCTAGCTGTGTCCGATGGATGCCATAGTGTTGAGGAAATGTTGGGACTTCGGGTTCAGTGTTATCCTCTTTGTTCCGAGGTGCAGCCTGCCTGGTTGACCGGGCCATTAGGCAGGGTTCACGTCAACAGACAGACGCCAGTGATCACCAGCCTGAGTGGTTAACACTGCCAGTGCGCGAGGGCGACACAAACCACAATCATAGAATCTCTGGTAGATCTGTCAGTCTGCAGCTGACGATCTGACACAATGGGACCGCGGAAAAATGAAACAACTCTAAAATAAAAGCAGAAGACAAATAGACCACACATTATTTGACATTGCAGGATGATCAGTTATCAGTCAGTCTGTTTGAGTAGGTGTGTGTGTGTAGGCTACATGTGTGGATGTAAATAAGCATTTGTATTTTTTGCTCAAAGTAACATTAGGAGAATACGTTTTGTACTTTTGAAATAAAAAGCAATACTAAAATACTGTCAACGTGAAATAGATGAATCGTTATGTATTTTTGGACTTTTCTGAAGGACCAAGATCTTTTTCTGAAGGACCAAGTCTATATACATTTGGATTTTAAACTTTATGTGTGTGTGTGTGTGTGTGTGTGTGTGTGTGCGTGCGTGCGTGCGTGTGTGTAATTGGAAAGGCGGAAATTCATGATAGCTGAGGTGATTTGTTTGAAATGTATTCATATTTTCTTTGCATGGGCTATTAATTTCAGAGATAAATGAATGATGGTCCTAAAATGACTTTTTTCGACTCTATTTAACACTATCTATCGAGGTTCCCGTGCTGATACGTTTTCATTCATGCACCGTTAGACCAGCAATAGACGCGTATATCCATATCTTCTGATTCATACCATGGCATTTATTTTGTTTTAAAAGACCTGTCCTTACCGTTTCATGCATTTTCTGACAAAGCTAGAAAGCAAAGATATGCATCTCTGGTCTTAAATGTCCCAACATTTATGTTGAGCTACATTAGCTCCAGGACAGAAACGTAACTGTCTAATATTATTCGATGTTACTTTATAAGATCATAACGTAGTAAACAATATTCCACAACAGGCATAAAAAAGCATGAAATACACAGTGAGGGCGAATTCAGAGGAACAGTTTCTTGTAATATTGTAAAACAAGGCTCTTCAACCAAGACCAGTGCTACACAGACAGAGAGTAGCCAATAGAAAGTCTACATTAACAGATTGCCTAGGTTTCTTTAATTCAAGTTGTTTGTGTAAAACGAGCAATAATGTTGTCAGTGCATGAGATGCCTTACAAA
>JACXGI010004374.1:20076-30187 GCA_016801175.1 Esox masquinongy
ATATATATATATATATATATATATATATATATATATATATATATATATATATATATAACAAATCAATTACAGAATTGTTTGTGTTTAAATGTGTTTACGACTCATTTAATTGAATTTGATTTACATTTTGGAATGTAAACGAAATATATCTCTAGTATAATCTATATTTGTAATCCTCCAGTTACAAAAATAGCTGACTTCGATCCAGTCTACATATAGAGACATCCAGATGACAGACGGTGTAGCCCAGACGGCGACATGGTCTCTCATCAACTCATAATGGATGAAATAAGGGAGGCTTATCGTTTCTGTTCACATCGACTTAATTTGTGCAGTTGACTGTATCTGACATTTCTTAACAGGCGCTACAAGCTGAAAACAGCCGAGTTGCAGTTAGAGTGGTCGAAGAGCGCAGGCGCCAGCCCTCCGAGCGCCTCACTTGTTTATGAATATGTATAAGTCGTGCAAACCATGCTCCAGCCCTGTGCATCGCTGTTCGCAATAGGAATGCTTACGCATTTTACGTTTAAACCCTATTAATTATATTTAAACGAGATGAACATTTGTAACCCACTACAATATTTCTGATTCTAAAAAAAGGGATTCAGATACAATAACTTTCCCTCACAGTTTTAATAGACACGTTATTGCAAGGTAATAGATTATGTGTGGTCTACTTTTAATGTCCATACTTTTGACTGGTGGTATATATATATCTTTGTTTTTGTTTATTACACTATTATAACCTATTTCTGATCGGGTGTTGGACTTTTAGTAAGGCAACTTTTTAATGCGCCCTTGAATTGTGCACATTGATCAAATGTGTTACGATGAGATTGACAGTCTTACTCTTAAGGTATTAGCCGAGTTGCCAGGCAGGGTTATTAGTCTAAAGTATCCCGTCGCTGAGTTTAGTCCCTACGGCTGAGGCGCTGGTTGACCCCGGCAGTACACGGATGAACTGACGCCTGTAACTGGAGAGGAGCTGTGGTGCCACTTGATGAATGTGGTGCCCATGTTTGTCCACGGCTCCTCATGTTCGTCGGCTCCTGACAGTGTCAACTAAAATAATAAGGGAGACACATTTTTATCTTAAAGTTACTCGGACCATGGATTATTCAATTAGCTTTAAATGCTATGCACATACACAGCAGCTAATGACCAGGTTTTCTTTCAAGGTAGGGTCAGTGATGGCGCAGAATAATCGTTAGGGTGTAGATCTTTTGCTCATGATTAACTTATTGTGTGAACACACGAAAAATGATGTTTTCACAAGTTTTTACCATTGGAATAAATGTATATAATTATTCTGCATAAGGTTTTGTTTGTTACCTTCTGGTTCTCTCTTCTGTTATTTTCCCATCATCAATCAAGACCATGCAAATAAAGACATCCAGCAATATAAATCAGAGTAGAGCTGCTGCCAAGGACCCTTCACATCTCACTGTTTTCTTTCCACGTACTTGCTATCTTGATTAAGTGACAATTATATGTGTTCTAGTAGCATAACTTTCTAAGGAAACGTTACATAATAGTTGTTGTTTAGGCCTCATGTAGGGCAATTGGCCTTATTCTTACTATGAGCCATTATCTTTTAAATATGTTATACCCTTCCCGAGGCCCTTATCTGTTTTAGAGGTAAAGATCGGTATTCCCTCGCCATACTGTGGACAGTGAAGAACATCAACGCCTTACAAACGTCTCGTGTTCCCGTCCAGCTGTTCGGCAGAGACGGATGTAAGAGAGGCTGTTGCTGCTCTTCTCCAATGTAAAGGTAGTGTTTTTTTTCTCTATTTTCCTCAATTCACATACGCTTGCCCTTTGGCTGACTTCGAGGTTGTCTCGGTCTAGAGCGAGCTGGTCGAATGCTTGAGTCTGAAAGGTTGATTTGACTTACTGTGCCGCTGTAGCGGTGCGTCAAACTCCAAACGCATGCTGCGCTTAAAGCTGTCAGGAGCGTCAGAAGTGTATGAATACATCATGTGATGTTATTTAATGTGTGACTGCTGTGGAAAGTCACAGTAATGGAAAACATTGTGCAACAATAATGCCATGATATTGTGTATTGTTTGCAGGTCATTTGGAGATGCCCATTTTACGCGCAACTGTCAACGAATGTAGAGATCTATCTTCGTTTTAGAAACAGACAGATTAGGCTTTATTCATCATGTATACCAAATAAGACATATTAGCTCCACGTAATACGTTGGATTTGCCATTCATATTCGATATTTATTTCTGGTGTTTCATTCGGACCAATATTTAAATATCTTGCATAATACCTCTTTAGTAGCTTGGCTTTAGTTTACCCTGTTAACAACATAATGAGAATCTAGTCTATGTCGCCTGCGCCTCGCATGGGGCAGTGTCGGTGATATATCAGTGTGGTTGTACATTATATTAATAACTTCCCGTGTCACTAGAGAGCATTGTCTAAACGTCTTTAGAAAGAAATTCAACCCATGTCTCAGATTTTACCCCCCATATAGCCCAAGAAAGAATGACTGGACGTAGGCTAATTAATTACCTTGCTCAATCTGACTCAGAAGCAATTACTGTTTTTTCGTGAAATAAAAACAATAGTAATGACTTTATATAATACAGAATGATTGATATAATGATTGGTCATTCAAATCAGCTCAAAATCAAATGTGAATACGTGTTTTGGCCACGCGTTTCATGACATCATGGAATATTCCACTTTTCTCTTGCAATCAGATAATTTGTTCGAATTACCCAGCAGCTATGAGATGTAGGCTCCGCCTGACAGTCGGTACCCAGTAACAGTACGGCTTCTGGACAGACATAGCAACACGCCATTAAGTTTCGACCACAGAAGATTTGTGTAGGCGCTGACTTTGTCCGTGTTGTCGCGTTCCCCTGACGTGTTGCTAAATGGGGTCATTCCAATTAGTTGTTTTCGACAGGGCAGAGCACGGGTAGCCTCCTCCCTGGGACGCTCACACCGTGGTGCAGTAGTTTAGGGCTAGAACAACAGCATCATCCATCCCCCACAGAACTCTTCATGTCAACTCAAATGCCACATGCTACTGTAAAAATTAGGGCGTCGAATGAAGTTGTTGATCTTTGTTTTCTGCTGTCTGACCAAAGCCATAAAAAATATCCGTCTTAATGGACCTCCGTTTTTTTTCGTTTTTTTCCGTTTTCTTTTTATGACACAGGTAATTTGATCAGTTACCCCATGTTAATTTAATTTGTAAAGATCAAGAAAACAACATGCTTTTTGGTATTCTAATTTAAATCCGATTAGGTTAGGGATTGTATTTTATTTGCTCGTCAAGAGACAGAAAGAAAGAAAGAGAGCAGCTTGTGGACAGCTGCTGTTTTAATTGCAGCTCATCAGAATAATATGGTCATATCTGGAGGTGACGCACTAGATTGGAACACTCCCATAATGACACCCGAGCATGCGCACTTAACACATCAAAAGTTATCTATTAGAAGAAAAAACAGTTGAAACGCAGATGTGAATATTTTAATTTACTTGTCTTGATTTATTTTCTGTGACTTGAAATGTAATTCGTTTTCATCGAATTTTGGCAAATATATTTCTCATGTGGATTTATTATTTATTTTGTAACCGAACTAAAAACGGTTTCTAGTTCGAAACAGATACATATATACTAGGTTACCTAAAAATAATATATAAATTATTTTTAGGTAACCTAGTATTTTTTTGTAAAGCATGGTCACTCGAAAATGTCATAAAAATAAATTGCAATATGTGTAGATCTTGGCATGAGTATAACTAAAAATCAACAAATATTAAGATTGCTGTTGAAGCCACTCACCATATTATTTACCCTTGGGGAAGTTAGCTGGTTCCCAGACACACGGATATGCTGTAGAGAAACGACTTCAATTAACATAATCACTGACCTCATTAGTATTGTGCACTGAACCAAGAAGGAAAGTTTTCTTCCTTTGTAATTAGGAAATGAATAGAGATTTCCTCAAACTGTTCAAGTTGACTTCTATAGCAGGAGTCCATAGCAATATGCAACCACACGGTCTTTATACTGCCGATTCGAATGGGTTGTTTTGGGTTCATTTCACATGGTCTGTATAACATTGGTCTCTGATTTATTAATCTGGACAAACTTTTTAAATGCCTCTTCGCTATTGTAGTACCACAATCAAACGTGGAACCGTTAATTTATAGGTTTTGCAAATTAATTTTTAATTAATTTAATAGGTTTTGCACGTTTTGAAAATGGGCACCGATTTGACCAAAATAGGCCTAATGGAAATGATGACTGTGCTTTCTAGTCACACCTGTTGGTCTTCTGAGAGAACAGAGGGAGAAGCTTTGAAGTGTGTTGATGTTTCTTGACCCCTCCTCGCTGGGTGACGGGGTCAGAGAACAAGTGTAGCCTGGTCTAGTAGTGCAACGCAAGCAACCGGGATGTAGACCGGATTGTTATCCAGTGAGAGCCTGTACGTTTTTCTCAATTTGGAACGAGGACGTTCAGCCAAAACTCCAAGCGTTCGAGGGATGTTCCACCATTATGAATAACATTATTTAAAACTGTTATCTTCAACTGAACAATAGAAAAACGGTCACCCTGCTTTTATGCGAGTGTTGATAAAAAACGAGGGATGGGCCTGAAAAAATATAACCACTAACAAATATACAGGAGAGCTGTGCATGAAATAATTTAATGAAGTTCTGATTGGTTATAACGGTGGAATTAAGCTCATTATGTTTTTTTTTAAGTTATATTTTTCATGAATTTCACGTAGGATTATAATAGTTAAAGAATTACGTACCAATCTGGTAATCTAGTTACTTGGCTACCCGCAGTATGGACTTATTATTCTGAAAAGACATTTTGCCACACTGCTTCAATACGACATTCCTACCTGATTGGTGAGCCTTTGCACTGTGACAGCCTAGGACAGGGCTACATTCAGTGGACTATGTTTTTACATTCTGGAGCGTTCAAACCTTGCTATAGTAAACCAGAGATAGGCAAGTCTTTAACAAAGAGATCCTCATGGCTTCAACCTAACAACAGTGATCAGGGCCGGCCCTAGGCATTAGCGGCATAAGCTGCTGCTTAGGGCCTCTGACCTCCAGGGAGCCCCGGACTGCTAGTGAGCCCCAGACCAGTAGGGGGGAGGGGGCCCCCAAATCAAATTTAGCTTAGGGCCCCCAAAAGGCTAGGGCCGGCACTGATTGTGATAATTGTCCAGAACCCTGTAACAGAAATACTTTAAATTTGGAAACAACAGCAAGTACAATGACTATGTATATCACTTTAGTCAGTTCAGGATTAGACAAAATTGTGAAAAGTCTCAGCAGCAAGGACATTTGAGAACAAGCTGGGATACTGGATATGAAAAATCGTGTCTTCTCCCTACTTATGGGATTTGTTGTCAAAAGCAGAATGACATTTCCACTAGACTAGATTGCATAGTTGCAAAATTACGATTCCGCCTATTCCTCTCTTTGGATTGGTGGAAGCAAATGTTTAATACTTCTCTTGGTAGCACCGTGAATATGCTTAGACGTCTGGAATTTCAAGGACAGCCTGGTTATATAACGCACTTTTTCTCAAACTTGCCAGGATGTCAAAACAGCTTATACTAACAACCTAAACCATTAAAAAAATGCTGTTTGATCAAATTTCTAGACTAAAGTCAACACACACTCACACACCACATGTATTTATTTGATAGTTAATTGAATTAATTTTCCCTTAAACAGACTAGATTGGCTGATAGAATGATCTAGAGCCCCCAAATCCCAGGCTGAACATTCATTGGACTGTCATAATCAATTCAGTCTTGCGATTTCATGAGTTTGGCCAAAGTACCCTCCCACATAAAAAGTCAGAAGTTCTATACTTTTTATTCTATTCTAAGAGTGTTTACACAATGAGGACCTTGTGGTATATATGATTCACGGTGTCATTTAGACCTTATAGTGTGTAAATATCATCATGTATTTTTCCTGCTCTAGGCACCCCTGGTCTATACTCTTTTAGTAATTAAGGAACTGTTGATCAGGGAAAGGTTAGCCGAATGTGAATCCATCATTGCAACCTGCTTCCTGCCAACTAGCAACCATCATCTTGAAGTAATTCCCCCTCACCCCACTTCCGGGTTTGTTGCGCCGACTCCCTTCAAGTCAGTGGACATTTTACCACCAAATTCCACCAATTTATATTGAAGTCAACTGTGTAGAACCCCCACCCATGTCCTCCAGATGCAATGTATTTGCAATGAATTGAAAAGGGCAAAACTGTTTTCTCCACGGCTGCCTAGTGTTCAATGTTGTTTTATTGGCTTTGGCATCACACTGTCCAGACTTCCCAGATTCATGTGTTATGTTGGGGCTACACTGTGAGACTAGCCCATAAATACATATTGGGCTGTGACTGCCAGAGGCTCAGACACATTATTTTGGAAGAGGAATGACTTCAATTCAGTGTTTCCTCCCCCCGTCAGTGCAGTCATTTGTTGTGGACAAACAGGGTGAAGCGAGCCTCACTCAGAGTCACATCTTAGACCCCTCCCATCCTGCTCGGATCAGCTCTCATCACACCTCATGAGGTAGCTTATTTCAATGTCAATAGCAACATGCGGTAGCTCTTAAATGTTTAGTATCTAAATCATAACTGCCTATTGAATGCTTGTTTTGTGAGATAAAATGTGCACTGTTAAAAGGGACATGTGTAGCTGTAGAAAGTTAAAACATTTAACTTACAGCATATTTTGCCGGACTTAGAAAGGACAGGAAGGAATTATATTAGGCACACAAAGGTTTGTGGCTAACAGCCTACACCCCAAAGCCGTATGGGTAACTGAGAGACTTTATATAAAACCGTAGCTAAACACACCTTTCCCATGTCACCTTACCATTTGTTCGGGATTCATGATATAAAACAACATTGTCTTGTCTGCTTACATTGCCACATTTCAGTGAAATTGTATTCCATTTACCAAGCCATGGAGAGCTGTTTTGATATTGGTGTTTTATTAGCTGTTAGTGCAGAGAAACCACATATTGTTTGATTTGAAGACATTTGTAGTAATATGTGGCCATTTGGTTCACACACTGTAAGAATCACTCCGTACAATGGGCTACTTGAAAGGTAATCAACTGAACCTCTATTTTGGCTTCAATGTTGATATGATTTCCCTTGTAAATTGGATGGTAGCATAAAGGAAATCTGGAAATAAAAAGCATCCAATTCCAAATGCAAGATACTTAGAAATTGTAAAATTATTAACTGTCACAATCATAGTAAATTATAATGTTTTTTTTCACAACAATGTAAAACACTCAAATGCTTCATGCAGCCAGCTAGCAGCATGTGAAACAAATTCCCCATTTGTCTGGTCCAGGTGTTTGCCATTTATCACCTTTGTCTTAATCTCTTAGTTACTAATTGGTTCTAGCACCTGCATTGGCAAACTGGAAAATGTTTCAGATGCTCGGGAGACTAACTTGTTCCTACCTGGAAGTTGACCGCAATCGAAATGCAAGCTTTTGGTAATGCATCTGTTATATGATTAACTATTTGCTAAAAAGTGTGTGTGTCTAGATTACAGCAGTGGGCAGTGTGGGGGTGTCGAGACACAATGGTATATGTTTTTAATGTTTTATTGTTTTAAAATGTCTTGAACAGAAATGTTTGACTTAATCACAAAGTTTACAAACAGAGAGTTCTTAATCCAGAATTAATCCATGAGGGGAGACAGGCTGCTGAAACTCCTTGACCAAGATAACAGCCAAAAATACATTCTCAAACTAGTTTTCATTTGGGTACCTTGGGAGACGGAACATGGTCATCAAGAGCTACTGGGCAGAATTAAACTATTTCCAATCTCTGTCTAGTTTCTAGAATGTTAGTAAGTATACAAATGTTCTGTCTAGATTCTAGAGTGTTAGTAACTACACAAGCTGTCTATATTCTAGAATGTTAGTTTCTATACAAACTGTCTAGATTCTAGAACTGACAAAATAATTCCAGCTCTCTGTTTGGATTAGCATGCAATCCAATCTGGGAGTTGAATAAAAAGTAAAAAAACAAATAATGCTTTATTTCTTGGCCAACACCACCTCCTTAATTATAACATAATCACCCTATTGAAGTGGCCAAGCTCTTCCTAAACAAACCCGTCTCTAAAAAGTATCTTACCTTTTATTAAAGATGATCTACCCTGTCTCAGACCGATCCACACCAATCACAATCCCAATCAAAATGAGGTTCAGGTGACAGCAGGTCTTCTGTGGAGGTGGATCCACTGCTCTTTGTTTTAATCGAATCTGTTGTCATTATCATTTTGCTTTTTAAACCAATGATTGGTTTGCAAGGTGGGAGTTCTCAGCTGCAAGGAGATTCAGATTCATGATCATGTGATTGGAATGTCTTCAGAATCGTCTTAGTAGTGCATTTGGGATTGTAATTATCCTGAAAGATAAAGTTTTAGCCCAGCAGTCCAATATTGCAATTTCCTGTAGGACTTCATCTTACAGTCAAAGTGTATACTTTGTTGAAAGATGATCGCCAGCTGCTGATCCAGCAATTCGCTGGATTTCAGCTCTTCAAGGAAGTGACCTTTAAATGATGTTCATCAGATGTAAACAGCTTTTTGGGTCTTTCGCTGAGTTCTGTATTCAACTTACACAATGTCTAAAGAATTCTCTGTGACATTTCTTCTAGTCATCTTGCAAGATACAAAATTCCCTTCAGGCAATACTGACATTTCTTAATCTATCAGTGTTGATTTGTACTTTCTTCTAATGTTATGTAGTCATTTTGTGATCAAATAAACCATTTTTATTTGATGCAGTACTGCCCAGATAAATAACAGATTTTAACAATTTTTTCAGGTGGCCTAAGACTTTTGCACAGTACTGTACATACTGTACACATACTGTATATCCTTTTATAGATTTGGGGAAATTAACTAAATACCCAAGAAATAACTAAAAACAAAACAACATCTACAGTTTGCAGGCCTTTTATTGCCAGTAGGAAGTTCCTTGGCATTAAATTATTCATTTACGAGTTTACCAACACATTATTTTTGTCTTCACTAATATTTATGACAACAAATATCAATTTACACTAAAATAAAATGACTGTATTTCTGTCTTTAAAGTTTTAGTCATGAAAGCTAAGCAGGATGCTCAATAATTTTTCATAGCTGCTTTTTACAGACCCCCTGGGCCATACTCGGTGTTCCTCAATGAGTACCCAGAAT
Organism: Esox masquinongy; assembly: GCA_016801175.1. Lineage (NCBI taxonomy): Eukaryota > Metazoa > Chordata > Actinopteri > Esociformes > Esocidae > Esox > Esox masquinongy. The sequence continues at coordinate 29,317 of JACXGI010004374.1, forward strand.
TCTAATCAACAGAGGCGTTGCTAGGATCACAAAACATAGCCCCCCCCCAAGACAGAAAGTACACGCTAGCAGCCTACACGTCTACACTGTCAAATTGCGCGATCGGAATTACAGATGAATAGATCAGGGGCTATTTTGAGATCCGGGGCTATTCATATTCATGCCTAACGACGCCACTGCAAATTAAACATTCTAGTCATGACAGATAATATTCCATTTTTGGGGTGATTTCAATATTCACATGGTAAAGTCCAAAGACCGTCTCCAAAAGGCATTTGAAGCCATAATTGACTCATTGGGTTTTGTCCAACATGTCTCGTGATCTACACATTGCCACGGTCATACCTGAGTCTTCTCCCGTGGAATCTGACTGTGTCCTCATAGTCCTGGAATATCGGACCACAATCTGATTCCGTTTGTCGTCACCAACACCAGCACCCCAAACAAGGACATTTAAAAGCCATAATGGAAATTCTCAGACAAACCAATGATTTTTTAGTGCTCTTTCAGACTTCCTCCACAGTCCCAAGTATGACAGAGTAAATACATATAATAGAGGACGTAAACCTAACCCTGCATAATACTCTAGATAAGGTCACAACACTAAAAACTAAAGAAATACGTAAGAAGAAACCTGTTCCCTGGTACAGAGACAATACTGTACTGAAGCTTCCACAAAATTGGAACGGAAATTGTGTTTCACCAAGTTGGATTTATTTAGACAATGCCTGGAACGACAGTACAGCAAAATTCCGAAAAGCGCTCACATTTGCTCAGTCAATTTATTCCAACCTGATTCAGGAAAACAAAAATAATCCACATTTTATTTTTGATAGAGTTTGCAAAGTGATGTGTGTCTCACCCCTGTGTA
>JACXGI010004374.1:30287-45622 GCA_016801175.1 Esox masquinongy
TAGTTATACACCCCTGTGTATCAGCCCCTAGTTAGACACCCCTGTGTATCAGTCCCTAGTTATAGTGTTATGGACAACGAACACAGGTGCATTTTATTGATGGCATTTTGAATGCACAGAGAAACCAAGACGAGATCCTGAGGCCCATTGTTGTGCCATTCATCCACGATCATCACCTCATGTTGCAGCATGATAATGCACGGCCCCATGATGCAAGGATCTGTACACAATTCCTGGAAGCTGAAAACATCCCAGTTCCTTCATGGCCAGCAAACTCACCAGACATGTCACCCATTGAGCATGTTTGGGATGCTCTGGATCGACGTATACGATAACGTGTTCCAGGTCCTGCCAATATCCAGTAACTTCCCACAGCCATTGAAGAGGAGTGGACCAACATTCCACAGGCCACAATCAACAACCTGATCAACTCAATGCGAAGGAGATGTGTTGCACTGCGTGAGGCAAATGGTGGACACACCAGATACTGACTGGTTTTCGGACCCCCCCGGACCCCCCCAATACAGTGAAACTGCACATTTTCGAGTGGCCTTTTATTGTGGCCAGCCTAAGGCACACCTGTGCAATACTCATGCTGTCTGATCAGCATCTTGATATGCCACACCTGTGAGGTGGATGGATTATCTTCACAAAGGAGAATTGCTCAGTAACACAGATTTACACAGATTTGTGAACAATATTTGAGAGAAATAGTCCTTTTGTGTACATAAAGAAAGTCTTAGATCTTTGAGTTCAGCTCATGATAAATGGGGGCAAAAACAAAAGTGTTGCTTTTATAATTTTGTTCAGTGTATTATAATCGCATAACTAACAACTTCTATGCTGAGCATAAATAAATTAAGTATCTGATCCTGATTAATATTTGTGGATAAACATCTCTGGCTGCCTTTCCTACCTTATGCCTTTGCCTATTAAAATAATCTACCTTACGGCATTTGGAAATAATTTAATAAAGACATGTATTTGGATGTGGCCAAGCACCTATTAAAAAACCTACTTGTTTGCAGGCCCTGACCTGAACCCCATTCTAACCACATTTTAGCCTAATAATCAAAGTTCAATACCTAGAAAAGCATAGGTGTGATTCAGTGTTGGATAACATGCCTGCAGCTGTCCAGAGAGTGGGGCTGATGGGTGTTTTAAACAGAATCCTAACATAATTGTTATTGTGCCTTGATCAAGAGCACAATGGTTGAAGATGGCAGAACTATTGGATCATTGACCAGTAACTTTTTATTTAGATTTACATGGGATACCAATATATTCTGCCAGTCATTGTGATAATTTGAGGGGAGATATTTCAGGGCCGTGTTCTAATGGACCAACTTGGAAAAAGACAGCTCCTGCACTTATTTATTTTAAAATCAAGCAATGCCCATAGTTTACAATGAAACATAACATGTCTTTAACATAATGCCCTGTTTTTTTAACAGAAAATTCTTTATTTAGGACCAAATTTGAAGACATTATAAAATTGTGATTATTCGCAATTAACTACAGACGTTTATGAAGTAAATCACAATTAATTACTTTAATCGTTTGACAGCACAAATTATTCATATTTTTAAAGAAATACATCAAATAAGACAAAGTTGTAAATTTGTTCCTTCGGTTTGCAAAGCTCTGTACAACTGTAGTTCCTGAGAAACAGTGACAAAACAAAAGTAAACAAGAGTGAAAGGGAATAATAAAAATCTTTGTTAGCCCAACATCAGGATGTTCCAGACCATGGGGTCTATTCTTTCAGTGTATAATGTCTCTTCTTCAATAAGAGTTGATCTGTAGTTATGCATGTGCAGATGGCTCTGTGAGACATCAATCACTGATTGGCTTTGTGAGACGTCAATCTCTGATTGGCTTTGTGAGACATCAATCTCTGTCAGAAGAGCAATAATGCAGACGTTCCATACTGGGTTGATCCGTGTTCGAGGACAGGGCTTCTCTAAATCAAATATCCGTGTGGTGATCTGGCCCGGCTCTCTGAACCAGCACCCTGCCGTGGGGAAACTGTGGGAATGGAATTATACTCTGTAACCCCAGGTTGATCATTTCAGAATTTTTATATAATAGAATTTGTGCAATCAAATAAACACGATATGTCGTTTTGAATCTACCCTGTCAAAGTCCCATTTTACATGCACTGTCCTGTGTCCATGGTTCTGCACGGTAAGCCTGGACGTAATATTGATGTTGGGTTATTTGGCAACTGTGATGCTTTGTTATATGAGTCAGACCTATAAGGTTCATGAATGATCTTGGCTGATCGGATTATGTTTGCATGAAATACAAGATTTAGACTCAGGAAGAATAGACAATAGACATCGCTTAACCAAGGAATGTCATGAGAACTTATTTACTATGTGCTTTTGTTGACATACATATTGTAAATAGGAGTAAACATATTTTACAAGACCAGTGTGCCAGTGGTCTACAGAACAGAAACAGATTCTTCGTCTTTGCTTCCTGCAGGTCAACACAAATTGCCACGGGTCTGTCCTTACTTCATGGTGTGATGAGCTCATGATCGACAGATATTTCTGCTTAATGTGCCTCAGTCTTTAATGTAAGGAGTGACCAGCTAGGATTTCAAACAATAAAACACTTGGCTGCGTGTTTTGATTGGAGACAAGTCCAGACCGTGTTGACTCAAGTCCAGACTGTGTTGACATCACATACTAAGCACTGGGGTGACGTATCTAGCTAGAACACGCTGGAATAACTCATGCAAACGGTACAGGGCCTGTGTGAGTGGTGGAGAGTCATGGTTGATGGAGCTGCACCATCAAGGGTAATAAACTGCACTATATAGGAAATAAGTTGCACTATATAGGAAAGAAGTTGCACTATATAGGAAAGAAGTTGCACTATATAGGAAATAAGCCGCACTATATAGGAAAGAAGTTGCACTATATAGGGAATAAGCCACACTATATAGGAAATAAGCCGCACTATATAGGAAAGAAGTTGCACTATATAGGAAAGAAGTTGCACTATATAGGAAAGAAGTTGCACTATATAGGAAATAAGCCGCACTATATAGGAAAGAAGTTGCACTATATAGGGAATAAGCCACACTATATAGGAAATAAGCCGCACTATATAGGAAAGAAGTTGCACTATATAGGAAAGAAGTTGCACTATATAGGAAATAAGCCGCACTATATAGGAAAGAAGTTGCACTATATAGGGAATAAGCCACACTATATAGGAATGAAGTTGCACTATACAGGGAATAAACTGCACTATATAGGGAATAAGATGCACTATATAGGGAATAAGCCGCACTATATAGGAAATAAGTTGCACTATATAGGAAATAAGCTGCACGATATAGGGAATAAGCTGCACTATATAGGGAATAAACTACACTATACAGGGAATAAACTGCACTATATAGGGAATAAGATACACTATATAGGGAAAAAGCTGCACTATATAGGGAATAAACTGCACTATATAGGGAATAAACTGCACTATATAGGGAGCAGAGGGCCGTATTGGACATAGGCATGATGACACTGGAATGGACTCTGCCTGTCTGTAACTCTGGCCAAAGCCAGTACATACATCCCATGATGCTCCCTTCTGTTCCTGCCCAGTGTCCTGGTTTAATCCAATCATCAGTCCACAGCATTGCACTGATGTCAGCGGTGGCAGGTCCTTCCCTGCATGGTTAAAGACTTCCTTCCAACGTCTTCAGTAGTACAGCACGCATTAGGGTTCCTGCCAAAGTAATAATTATCTCTGAAAAAGATCATTAAGGCTGAGTAATTAATACTCATCTGCAGACAGTGGAGGAGGCAAATATAGACAACTCTTATGTTTATCACTGTACAGTTATATCAGTCGGCTGGTCTAGAATATCGCAGGCTTTACCACTGTACAGTTACATCAGTCAGCTGGTCTTGAATGTAGCAGGCCTTACAGTGGAACAGTTAAATCAGTCAGCTGATCTAAAATATTGCAGGCTTTACCACTGTGCAGTTACATCAGTCAGCTGATCTAGAATATCACAGGCTTTACCACTGTGCAGTTACATCAGTCAGCTGGTCTTGAATGTAGCAGGCCTTACAGTGGTACAGTTATATCAGTCAGCTGATCTTGAATGTAGCAGGTCTTACAGTGGTACAGTTATATCAGTCAGCTGATCAAGAATATCGCAGGCTGTACCACTGTGCAGTTACATCAGTCAACTGGTCTTGAATGTAGCAGGCCTTACCACTGTACAGTTACATCAGTCAGCTGGTCTTGAAGATAGCAGGCCTGACTTCATCCTAAACACAACAGTTGGATGTTCTTGGCAGTGGATCCACAATCTGACCCTCTCTTCTACATAATTGCATTTTGGGAAAATGTTCTAAAAATAGGTAAACCAGAAGGTTGGTAGAAATTCTGTGAAGATACAGAATGTCACATTTAGCCACAAGACACCATTCAATGACTACAGGTTGCCTTGAGAGAAGACATTAGTTACGGTGAGGCAAACAGACTCTTCACTAAATGATGTAAGAATTCGGTCATTTTATCATCGAGTGTTTGTTCATGTTTCCTTTCTCTGTCATGTTTCCACAAAGGCCAGGACAGAGATGGATCCAGGGCAGTGGTGGGTCCAGGGCAGTGGTGGGTCCAGGGTAGCGGTGGGTCCAGGGCAGTGGTGGGTCCAGGGCAGTGGTGGGTCCAGGGTAGCGGTGGGTCCAGGGTAGCGGTGGGTCCAGGGCAGCGGTGGGTCCAGGCCAGTGGTGGGTCCAGGGCAGTGGTGGGTCCAGGGCAGTGGTGGGTCCAGGGACAGCTGGCTGAAAATGTAGCAGGGCATGGCTAGAGTGTCTTGGCAGGAAGTCCTAACAGCATAAAGACTTCTCTCTGGTCCGTGGTTTGTCAGACGAACACACACACACACACACACACACACACACACAGACAATGCAGGTCTTTGCAGTTCCCTACACACAACATTCAAGCACTTCTCTCCCCTCTACCTGCCTCTCCAGCCTGCCCACCCTTCCTCAACAGAATTTGGCTGGCTGTTTCACACAGACATAACATAATACCCCCCATCTCACCCCCACCCCAACTTAGTTTGGCCTGATCCTGCCTTCTCCTCCTCTTATCCCGTCCCCTTGCATTTTGATTGGCTCGATTCCACGCTCATTAGCATATTCCATTATCTGTGTGAATATTCAGGGGATCGTTTTTCCACTCGATGCCATTCCAGTTATTATAATAGACAACATGCTTTATGACTTTCAACTGTCTCTGGAAGAGCTTCAGCATTTAGTCAAGGTCCTCCGTCACACGTGGGGGCCTGTGATGTTCCAAGGGCAGCTGCTCCACGTTGGCCCAGAAGAAATGTAGAGAGACGGGCGGGAGAGCTGGAGGCACCCGCCCAGAGTTTGTAGAATCCAATCCGTGCACCTGGATGTGATTGAGGTGCTGCTGTGTTGCGACTGTCCTTGGTTACACCGGGAGCAGATTAGTGCTCAGGAAGATGGCGGCAAGTCAAGAAAAACAGCCTCACCTGGTATTGTCTTTTGTCCGGAGAAAGTGCTTCCTGTGCTGTGTCTATGTCGACTAATGATTTTGTTGCTTGGATAAATACTGCTTTACGATCGGCAAATGTGTTCAGGGGAATATATTCCTTACATGGAAGATACTTACACACATTCTCTGCAACATTTTGGATAATCCATATAATTTATTGTGTCCCGTTCTCTAATAGACACTGACAAAGGCCTTGAAAACATGTACAGGGTGTAAAAATGGTTATACTGGCAGTTACTGGATGGACATGTTGTGAAACCCAACATCCGGTGTGGAGGAGACAAAAGGCCAGGGCGGACATTCAACCAATTACAGATAAAATAAATGTTGGATTGGATGATTAAGTTATGAATTGGTGTCGCCACCAGGCTTGTCGATCACAGAGTTCAGCCCTATCCTTCCCGTTAAATAGAAGCACAATGACATCACAGTGTTCCTTGTGATGCCTAGCTGTGATCTCCTTACCAGTAAAACTATAAGGAACATTGCTTTGCTCTTCTTTTCATTGTCATGTTTATCTATAACTAAAACACAGTAACCCATCCCAAGCATTAAATAACTTTGATAAAATCTGTGTGTGTGTGTGTGTGTGTACACAATACCACATGGTACATCCTGATGCCATGCAGACGTGTCCTATAATGTGTGAAATTGTATGACTAACCACTAAATACCGGAAATCAATGGTTACTGGCATAACTCCAGTTCTATGAAGGAAGTGACAGCTCAATCATTGGGACTTTTTCTGAACCGTCTCCCATTCCTCCACAGACTGGCGCATGTCCACGAACATGAGTTTGACAAATGCTTGATATTTTACAGTGTGTCTGTATATGTAAATGTGACATGTAACAATTTAAAAGGGTTGACTTATTTGCAGTTACTTTTTGTAAATAAATAAAATATAGATTTCACCTAACTGGGGATACTGATAAGCCACTTCCACAAGTCCGGGCTCCATGAGTTGTGTGCAGATCCTTGCAACATGGGTCTGTCCATTATGATGCCAAAGAGGTGGTGACACGGTGGGTCTCAGCTCATTGGACTGCCTTCGATACAATGCCATTGTGCTCGTTGTCTGTAGCTTATCTCTGTCCTACCATGGGTCACTTGTGTTCGCAACAACAACACACCAACACACCAACACAAATGCTGTGTGCCATCTGCCGGGTACAGCCGAAACCAGGATTCATCTGGGAAGAGCACACTTCTGCTTGCCAGTGGCCATCAAATGAGAGCATGTGGTCACTGAAGTTGGTTACGATGCCAAACTTCAGTCAGGTCAAGTCCCTGGTGAGCATGATGACCACACGGATAAGGTTACCTGAGATGGTTTCTGACAGTTTATTCAGAAATTGTTTGTTTTGTCAGCAGTATAGGGGTCAAGTCTCGGCAGGTAAAGAGTAGAGTGGTGTGGTTGGAGTGGTGGTCTTGGAATGGGTTTCGTTATGCGTGACCCACACATTTGTGTTTATATTTATGTTTGATGTATATGGCTACATGGTTTATATTTTTCATTGGAGTGTACCACTACATAATTTATCTATTTTTTTGGGGGGTACATTGCTACAGTGGATATAAAAAGTCTACACACCCCTGTTAAAATGCCAGGTTTTTGTGATGTAAAAGAATGAGACAAAGATCAATCATGTCAGAACTTTTTCCACTTTTAATGTGACCTATAATGTGAACAATTTAATTGAAAAACAAACTGAAATCTTCGAGGGAGAAAAATGAATAACCTGGTTGCATAAGTGTGCACACCCTCTTATAACTGGGGATGTGGCTGTGTTCAGAATTAACCAATCACATTCAAACTCATGTTAAATAGAAGTCATTACACATCTGCCATCATTTTAAGTGACTCTGATTAATCACAAATAAAGTTCAGCTGTTCTAGTAGGATTTTCCTGACATTTTCTTAGTTGCATCTCAGAGCAAAAGCCATGATCCGCAGAGAGCTTCCAAAGCATCAGAGGGATCTCATTGTTGAAAGATATCAGTCAGGAGAAGGGTACAAAAGAATTACCAAAGCATTAGATATACCATGGAACACAGTGAAGACAGTCATCATCAAGTGGAGAAAAAATGGCACAACAGAGACATTACCAAGAACTGGACGTCCCTCTAAAATTGATGAAAAGACGAGAAGAAAACTGATCAGGGAGGCTTCCAAGAGGCCTACAGCAACATTAAAGGAAATGCAGGAATTTCTGGCAAGTGCTGGCTGTGTGCTACATGTGACAACAATCTCCCGTATTCTTCATATGAATGGGCTATGGGGTAGGGTGGCAAGACGGAAGCCTTTTCTTACAAAGAAAAACATCAAAGCCTCAAACATCAAACTGAAGTTTGCAAAAACAAACATCAAGTCTCCCAAAAGCACGTGGGAAAATGTGTTATGGTCTGATGAAACCAAGGTTGAACTTTTTGGCCATAATTCCAAAAGGTATGTTTGGCGCAAAAACAACACTGCACATCACCCAAAGAACACCATACCCACAGTGAAGCATGGTGGTGGCAGCATCATGCTTTGGGTCTGTTTTTCTTCAGCTGGAACCGGGGCCTTAGTCAGGGTGGAGGGAATTATGAACAGTTCCAAATACCAGGCAATTTTGGCACCAAACCTTCAGACGTCCGTTAGAAAGCTGAAGATGAAGAGGAAGTTCACCTTTCAGCACGACAATGACCCAAAGCACACATCCAAATCCACAAAAGCATGGCTTCACAAGAAGAAGATTAACGTTTTGGAATGGCCCAGCCAGAGCCCAGACCTGAATCCAATTTTTTATTTTTCCCCCGCAAAGATTTCAGTTTGTTTTTCAATTGAATTGTTTTTGTTATGGGTCACATTAAAGGTGGAAAGAGTTCTGACATGATTTATCTTTGTCTCATTCTTCTACATCACAAGAACCTGACATTTTAACAGGGGTGTGTAGACTTTTTATATCCACTGTATATGGTATATATATTTTGTTTGGGGTTGTAAGAATATGAAACAGAACCAGATGGTGGAGTGGTTCTTTACGCAGAGCATAAGTTTAATTCAGAATCCAAGAGGCAAAAACAGAAGTCAGGCAGGCAATGGTCGACACACAGAAGATCAGAAAGGCGAAAGTACAAAATCCGGCAGGCTCAAAAACAGGGTCGGGACTAAACAGGTAGAAAACTGGTCAGTACACTTGAAAATCAAATAACTAGAGATCACTCTACAAAAAGGCTTAGTATATCGTAATTGAATACAAAACAGTACCTCACAAAAAAATAGTGCAACAACCTGAACTAAATAGAGAACAACTAATGAAAACCAGGTGGGTGAACCAGGTGGGTGTTTAGAATTCAGGGAACGGGAAGTGCGCTGTGTTCAGGAGGCAGAGGATGAGAAATGAAAGGTGAACTGGGAGTCAGTCTTAAAGGGGTGTAGGGTTATGTAGCTGAATACCTCAAACAAAATATAAAAAATTTAGCTATATATAACTCAAATAAAAATATAAACCATGTAGCTACAGGTCCGGAAAAAATTAAGAGACCACTGCACCTTTTTCTTTCCTTTCCAAAAAAGTTGAAAAGGAAAGTTTTGAGTGAGGAACTAAAGCGTTCAATTTGCAGTGGTCTCTTAATTTTAACCCTTCTGTTCCTCACTCAAAACCTTCCTTTTCGACTTTTTTGGATAGGAAATAAAAAGGTGCAGTGGTCTCTTAATTTTTTAGCTGTAATTTGGTTTGGGGTATATAGCTACATGGTTTATATTTTTGTTTGGGGTATATAGTTACATGGTTTTTATTTTTGATTGGAGTATATACTGTAGCTACATGATTTATATTTTTCATTCAAGTGTACCACTACTTGATTTATATATTTTTTGGGGGTACATTGCTATATGGTTTATATAGCTACATGGTTAATATTTTTGAGTGGGGTATATAGCTACATGGTTTATATTTTTGTGTGGGGTATATATAGCTACATTGGTTTATATTTTTTTGTGGGGTATATATAGCTACATGGTTTATATTTTTGTGTGGGGTATATACAGCTACATGGTTTATATTTTTGTGTGGGGTATATACAGCTACATGGTTTAAATTTTTGTGTGGGGTATATACAGCTACATGGTTTAAATTTTTGTGTGGGGTATATACAGCTACATGGTTTAAATTTTTGTGTGGGGTATATATAGCTACATGGTTTATATTTTTGTGTGGGGTATATATAGCTACATGATTTATATTTTTGTGTGGGGTATATATAGCCACTTGGTTTATATTTTTGTGTGGGGTATAAGCTACATGTTTGTACGGCTGCTGAGTGGTGCTGTTGTTTAAGTGACAGCCAAGGAACTTCGACTGTACAATCTCCTAATCCAGTAGTTCCCATTTTCAGTCCTTGTACCACCTATTGAATTTTGTTCTGCCTAGAGTACCTTTGAAGAATCTCTATGTGCCTTTGACCAATAAGCCTGTGGTCTCAGGAGTCTCTAGGCCAAATACTCCCAGGGGTCCAAGCACCATTGTTGAATAACCACTTTCCTAATCCACTACATAACTATTGGATTTATAAACTGTGCTCTTCTGTGCCGTAGTCCTCTGGTTTTAAAGTACATCCACAGAAGGTGTCTGATTAGCCCCTGGTTTGCTATAGCATGAGGTTGTCAATGCATGGTTGACTACTCTTCAAAGCCCCTTTAGTCTACAGAGAGCCCTAGATGAAGGGGCTAGGCTAGTCTTTACCTGCTGGAGCCTCCATGTTCCTCTACCTTCCTTTCACACACTTCTAATAATCAGACCTCATTGATATTTACATGACAAATGCATGTCTGAGATTTTGAATTGAAACATCAAATGTTATGAGGTCTGTGGAGGGGTTGTGTTTTAATCAGTCAGGGGATGAAGGGCTGGTCTAGAGCAGAAGAGGCTGTGTTCTCAGTATAGACTATAATATGTACACACATACAGATGAGAGTTTCAAAGAGGACATTTAAAAACATCAGCCTTCTGATATGTGTTTTTTACTTGAATTAAATGATCAACTTTCAGGTCCTTATACAAAGTGTCACGGCAGACAAGGTATGTAGCTAGAGCTGATATGGAAACTCGAGTGCGTGAGCTATTCAGATCCACAATGTGTTCCAGGATCATAAGGTAAAAAAAGTAAAAGCTCTCTTGGATGACCGCATTCTCGCATTTAAGACATTATATGAAATACAACTCTGAGATCTTAGACTGTATTGTCCATGATGTTAAATATGTTGACACAAATAGATTCACATGCCCAAAAATAGTATTACAGATAAAAATAATACTTACAGTTTACCTGTGCCCTTATATTTAAGGATGTCCAACATGCTAACTGATATAAGGTAATGTGATGGAGAAGAGTTATCCTTATAGTTAAGGATATATGCATACAGTTCCAGAAAATATTAAGAGACCACTGCACCTTTTTCTTTCTTTCCAAAAAAGTTGAAAATGAAGGTTTTGAGTGAGGAACAGAAGGGTTAAAATTAAGAGACCACTGCAAATTGAACGCAATTGACCACTGCAAATTGAATGTTTTCCTCACTCAAAACATTCCTTTTCAACTTTTTTGGAAAGGAAAGAAGAAGGTGCAGTGGTCTCTTAATTTTTTCCGGAGCTGTATATTCTCCTCCAAATTTTCCATTTTCCAACAGCATACTGTGCTTACATTTACCATTGTAGATCAGCTTGTTGGCAACAATGAGCGAAACCAAAACCATATCCTTGTTCCTGAGTAGCTACTGCATAGAGAACATATTTTTACTATTTACAAGCTCCAGCTCATTATACTTCTGGAATTTATTTGTAAGTGCACCAAATGAACAGGATTTTCCCCTTTCAGCGCTACTACATGATTGTGTTCTGTACATCCATGACTAAACACATCCACATGTTCAAGAGAATCTCTTGTTTTGAGTAGGGTTACTTACAGTGAGGGAAAAAAATATTTGATCCCCTGCTGATTTTGTACATTTGCCCTCTGACAAAGAAATGATCAGTCTATAATTTTAGTGGTAGGTTTTTTGAACAGTGAGAGACAGAATAACAACAAAAAAATCCAGAAAAACGCATGTCAAAAATGTTGTAAATTGATTTGCATTTTAATGAGTGAAATAAGTATTTGATCCCCTCTCAATCAGAAAGATTTCTGGCTCCCATGTGTCTTTTATACAGGTAACGAGCTGAGTTTAGGAGCACACTCAGTGCTCCTAATCTCAGCTTGTTACCTGTATAAAAGACACCTGTCCACAGAAGCAATCAATCAATCAGATTCCAAACTCTCCACCATGGCCAAGACCAAAGAACTGTCCAAGGATGTCAGGGACAAGATTGTAGACCTACACAAGGCTGGAATGGGCTACAAGACCATCGCCAAGCAGCTTGGTGAGAAGGTGACAACAGTTGGTGCGATTATTCGCAAAAGGAAGACCACCTCCATGTTAGCTATTTACAGACGCCTTTGTGATTTCAGGATCCTCTGCTGCACTCCCTCTGAGGAAAGACAGCAAAATACCCTATCTTTTGTGGGTGGTGTTACTTTCTGGCAATGCAAATAGATGCATGTTTTTATTGGCCAATTCACAAGATTCCAGTGCACTAGCACTAACACAAAAGGAACTATGGGTAAAACAACCCTCTTTCCCAAAATGTTGGGATGCTGTGTAAAATGTAAAGAAAAACAGAATGCAATGATTTGCAACTCATTTAAACCCTATATCCAATAGAAAATAGTACAAAGACAACATATCAAATGTTGAAACTGAGAAAATTATTGTTTCTTGAAAAATATATGCCCACTTTGAATTTGATGCCAGCAACACTTTTCAATAAAGCTTTGACAGGGGCAACACAACACTGGAAAAAAAAAACTGGTGGAACATGTGACTGTGGTGAAGTGGAAAACTGTCCTATGGTCAAAATTTCAAATTAGTTTTGGGAATCATGGACACCACGTCCTCTGGGCTAGAGAGGGGAGGGACCATCTGTGATGGTATGGGGGTGCACATGGCATGGGTGACTTGCACATCTGCAAAGGCACCATTAATGCTGAACAATATATACAGGTTGTGGAGCAACATGTGAAGCCATCCAGATGACGTCTTTTTCAGGGAAGGCGTGGTTTTGAAACGTGTTGCTGGCATCACATTAGCAAGCAAGCAAGTTTATTTATATAGCACAATTCATTCATCGAAGCAATTCAATGTGCTTTACAAAGAAAAATAAAATATAAAATATATAAAAATACAATAACATAAAACAAATACTCAAATGAAAACATCAAAACAAATGAAAACATCATAATAATAGAAATACAATAAGAAAACAAAGATTAAAAATTTTTAAAAATGATCATGTAAAAACAATAACATTTTTCACGTTCAACATTTGAGATGTTGTCTTTGTACTGTTTTCTATTGAATATAAGGTTTAAATGATTTGCACATCATTGTATTCTGTTTTTCTTTACATTTAACACAGCGTCCCAACTCTTTTGGAAATGGAGTTGTAGAATGAGATTACCTAATTTGGACATGCTAGTGTGCCATTCCAACCTGAGGGGATGTACACCAAAGCCTTGTAGATAGCTGTTGAACATAGCTATGCTATTGAATGGGTTTTTAGAATGAGTAGACTATAGAAAGTAATAGACTATTGAAAGAAGTAGATTACTGAAAGGGGATGATTGTTGAATGGGGATGATTGTTGAAACGGGATGTTGAAAGCTGATGATTATTGAAAGGTGATGATTATTAAAAGGAGATTATTATTGAAAGGAGATGATTATTAAAAGGATATTATTATTGAATGGAGATGATTATTAAAAGGAGATGATTGTTGAAAGGAGATTATTATTAAAAGGGGATGATTGTTGAAAGGAGATTATTTCTGAAAGGGGATGATTATTAAAAGGAGATGATTGTTGAAAGGGGATGATTATTGAAAGGAGATGATTTTTGAAAGGGGAAGATTATTGAAAGGGGATGATTATTAAAAGATGATTGTTGAAAGGAGATGATTTTTGAAAGGGGATAATTATTGAAAGCGGATGATTATTAAAGGGAGAGGATTATTGAAAGGAGATGATTGTTGAAAGGGGATGATTATTGAATGGAGTAAGCTACTGAAATGAGTAGGTTACTAAGAGTTGGAAATTGAAAGGAGTGGGCTTTTGAAAGCAGTAAAGTATTGAAATGAGTAGGCCACTTAAAAGGAGTGGACTATTAAAGAGTTGTCTATTGAAAGGAGTAGGCTACTGAAAAGAGTAGGCTAATTTTCTGATTTTAAAAAAATGAGCCGTTTTTTTCAAAGTTTGCAGCACGGAACTCCAGGCTTCAACAGGCCTGCACAAGAAAGGGGAATTAGCTGGTCCATGTTTGGCAAAGCCTGTCTGTATTATTAACCTAATCCTCCTAATGAGGGTATCATCCCTGCTAATTGATTTTATTGTATCAGCCTCTGGAGCTCCACTATAACTGCTCAGAAAGCCTGGAGTTTCCCTACCCATGCAGAGAGGCAGTGTCTGGTAATTTACAACAAACACAATATTTTCCTTCTACTCCTTTTAGAAATTGAAATGATTCAAATAATTATGCAAGTAAACAATAACAGATGATGAAGGAGAAGAAGCTGTAGAGAATTGCTAGCGATTAATAGCAAACCCAGAGCTAGTCCATCATGCCCATTTGCACCTGCTGTGTGGCGTATAGATTCTCCAGGGGACAGTTGCATAGGTCAGAGTTAGTCAACCTCTGACCTCCTGGCTCTCACAGCTGGCAGGTGTGTTCCTGTGTCTGTCTATCCTTGCTGAACCCACCTGGCTATGGGACAGGTAGAAAATGGTGTCCCAGAATGATTAAGTAGATTGCACACATTGGTTGGAATAAATGGTTAATGTGGCTGTCCGTATTCACAGAGACCAATTACTCTGCACATGATCCTAAAATCTTTACAGAAAATCACAAGTGAATGTGAGCTCGTGGTACATGGACCCAAGCGGCCATTTTTCTGCGTTGAAACCGTTTTTAATTTGAATTGCACCAGGTTGTGTTGAACAGACAAGTTGCATTATGATGTGGTTTCAGCCAATGTTTCATCACCCCTAGCAGGGTTGGTTCTTCCTGTTTCATTCCCGTTTCATTTCCTGTCTTCCCGGGGTGTAAAGTAGCTGCAGCAGCTCATCTCCTCTGAGCGTAGCAGCGTTGCACTTGTCTGAAATAGCAAATGTGTTAAGGCCTCCCTCCTAGGACCCCTCTACACCTGGTCTGCCTTCAACTTCAGCCATTTTCATGATTCTTTACTGCTGATTTATGAGATAAATGGTGTAGTACAGTGATTCTACCACAGTGTAGGAAATAAGCCTGAAGCTAGGCTAGGCCACTGGGTTACAACACCCTTCGGCCTGAGGCAACGCACATCGCGGTAGCGCTAATAGATCGATGAGAAATTAATCAACCGACACCGTGTCTTTAAATGTGTTTTAACTGTTTAATTGTGTGAACAATTAAACATTGTTGCTTTAACACTGGCAAAGTGTAAAGTCTACAAATCAGTCCACACTAGTAACATGCCATATTTTAAAAAAAAATAATTTCCTCATTGATGTTTCATCAATGAGGAAATCAGTTGAATGTCACCCCAGTCCCATCTAACTCCAGTCTTCCTCTATTGTGCCACTGAGCTTTGACTTGCTGACCTGATGACTGAAAGCTTTTCATATTAAAAAATCTGGAATACATATCTGTTATCAGCCCAATGTGC
>JACXGI010004375.1:0-54585 GCA_016801175.1 Esox masquinongy
TACTGTATGCACCAGTAAACAGATCTCAGGACATACAGTGGTCCAGTCATGTACTGTATGCACCAGTAAACAGATCTCAGGACATACAGTGGTCTAGCAGCATCTACAGCACACAATGATCGTTTCAGCTGAATGCAGTACAGAAACCCAGAACTCGGGAGAGATTTTTGGTCACGGCGAATGAGTGAATGTGATGAGTGTAGCTAGGCCTATCGGCAGACCAGTTAGGATGCCAGTGGGATCACTGTATGAGAGTTATAGCACGAACCATGTTTGGACAGGGTTGAGGAACAGGTCACAAACGTTGTCTGAACATTACATTACCGTCAGCATGGAGAGCAGACTGTCATAGTCTGTGTTCTCATGCATTTTTTCAAGCCAATAGCGTCGGTAGGCGTTCAGGAGGTAATTATTACTTTTGTGCCTGAGGGGAGGTATAGTATAGTGATGTCATTAAGAAGAGAACAGAAGAAGAGGCAGAGAGATGCCGTAGAAAGGGTAGTAAGGCACTGACACAAGGAGTACAGATATTCTAGTTTTAGAGGTGGAAAGGAAAAGTACACATTTTGTCAAATTTCCTCAGAAGAAAATGCCATTGCCTCTCGATTTAAGGCTCCCGCATACCCATTACTCAAAAATGTGATGTAGTGTCACATTCCCAAAATAACTCCAATATCTTGGTGGAATGAGTCATTTAGCGCTGAGGAGTGACATTCGAGCACACATTAAAGGTGGCCGCCCCCAGGTTGAGCTCCTAATTATTTTTCTCCTTGCTGTCTCTCTTCCTGAGTAACTCTGACTGAGTTACAGTGCAGCAGGGCATGAAATTGCCTGTGTCCTATTCTATTCCGTGATAAAAGCCTGAGGCGAGACATTTGTCGTGCAGATTGGGGGAGGGAAGCTTTACATTAATACATGATCAGAGCCCTGGAAAAGAGGGATGTGAGTCGTGAGGCAGAGAGAAAGAGCTCTGTAAGAGTTAGCTTGGAAAATGCTAAACTGTACACAGATGGCTGCCTCCCAGTAGTGATACTGGCAGATGGCTTGTCCAACACTAATGTCTGACTAGTATGTCAGTGAGCTAATGAAGGTTAGGGAATGTGACTATACAAAATGAAGCTGGGCGCGTGATACCTGGGCAGGTTGTACAGCGGAGCCATGCGGAAGCAGGCCACCACCGCACGCTTTCTCTGCTTGGACAGGAGCTTCTGCCACACACACTTCTTAGACCTCAACGGCTGCTCCACCTATGAGGACAAAATGTCAGTTGTAGCATCATATTATATAGGGCGAATCATACAATCTCAAATACAGACTGTATTAGAGATATAATTATTATCAACAGGGTGGTGGGAATCCTGAATGCCGATTGGTATGACATAGTATACTACAAATATTACATCAAAATACTTGACACTGTTCTAATTGTGTTGGTAACTGTTTTATGATAGCAGTAAGGCATCTCAGATAAGAGTAATTACCCATATATTGTGCCTTATTGCTTAATTAATCCTTATACATTTTTGTCCCCCCCCTTCCTTATGTATCACATGTCCACAGGAAAACAGAGCTCAGGTAGCGTCTAGTATTTCCAGGATAAAGGAAGTATCAAGACAACGGGACAGCTGAAGGATATAGGAAGGATACAGGAAAGGCTCAGTGGGGGCATCCAACAGAGTCTAGGCAGAAGGGCTGACCTGCTCCAGATGAAAGACAGCAGCTGAGATGCTTTGGACACGGCAGACTGTGTTCTCAGGATCTGGGGGGCCTTCGTTCCTCACCATCACATCCTTATACAAGTTCAGCTGCCAGCGCACGGCTGGGTCCTCAGACTAGGGGGGGTTAGAACAATGAAGGTGGTTAGGAAACATTACGGCTGTGGCCAACGGGCGGCGTGGGGGTCTAAGTCTCTGCCTCCTGTGCAGTTACTGCTGCTGGATGGCTTTGAATCCGGCCCGCCTCACTTCTAAAATGCCCCGGGAAAAGAAACGCAGTTTCTCCAGTTTTTCAAATGACAATAACAGTATCACTGACCTTCTCTTGCAGATGCAGATTCCTCCTTACATGGTCCTTCACTTCTTCGTCTGTGTCTTTCTGTTGATGCCAGACAAGAACACACAGTCAGCATCGGACACTGTGCCACCAGGGCTCCTACACCAGTGCAGGCTCCATACGGGCCATACAGGCCATCTCACCAGAAGGTAGCGCGTCTTGGCCAGGGAGATGAGCTCCTGGTCTCCGGGGGTGCACATGTTCAGTCCGATGGGCAGCATCTTCTTCAGTGCAGCCACAATCAGGGAGGTCTGGACCGAGTAGAACTCTCCTCGCTTCCTCTTATGCTTCCTCTCCTGATCCTGACCTCCTGACTAACCCCAGAGCAGAGTGATGTGATCAACCAGTCTTTGGTCTCAGGTGGCACTCATTCCCATTTGGTGCATTTTTGTATGGAATAATGGGTAGCGATTTGAATCTTTAGTCTGTTGCTACTGGTTGGATATAGTATATCAGGAGGGGCACACAACAGTTTATAAAGCAGTTAATAAAGACCCATTACAGTGACTTTCTCTATTGCAACCGATACTATTGAATTGCTACCTTGACCTCACTGGAAGCGTTTGAAATGTAGTGATGGGCAGAAAAAAGCATTAGCCCTGCCTGGCTCTACCTGTACTGTGAAGTACCAACATGAAAAGGACTGCACCAAGAGACTGCATCATATTCAACCCAGCAAAAGAAAGATCTCAACTGCATATAAATACACCAACATATTTCTATTTATATGAGAAGCAAAAGTTAAATAATTAAGAAAGTACCAGGGTAGCTGCATATGTGTTAACTTCTGTATTTGTTCAGTTGTTTGGCCACAGGGAATAATGAGCATTAATGTGTTGCAGTATTGGAGCAGAACAGCCTGCCTCTGCTGAATGGATCCATTAACCAGGCTCAGCTGGAGAACACACTGGCAGACAGCAGAGCAGGTTGGACTGATGTTACAGTAAACATGTGAACATACTGTACATGACCAGAAGGCATGCACACTGCTCTGAGAATGCACAGCTCTCCGGTACTGGACATAAGGCTCGTATGCTGCACTGTTTGGACTGTCCGGGAAAGCAAGCACACATCAGTAAGCCCTACCTTTGAAATCTTGGTCTTGTTATCGCCAGTCAAGAAGGACAGGTTGTTGATTTCATTCTGAACCACAAAATTCTGCTCCTCCCTTTTAAAATTCTGAGGAAAGAGTATTAACAACGTACATGAAGACATCTCTGCTGTGTTTCTCAATCTGAATTTACTCAGCATTGTTACATTTAGTTTGTCCATTTGTTTATTTGTTTAAGAGAAATCTTACATGTGATTTGCACCAGAGGATAAAGATCTCAGCGACCATTCTAAAGAGTTCATTGGAGTCAGCGTCTGGCTCTTTCAGCCACCTGGACCTGCAGGACAATACATTAACAAGACAATACATTAACCAACAGAATATAGATATAATACCCTCTGCTCCAAAGCCTTGCTACCAAACAGGGTCACTGCTTCACAACAATATAACCTATGGTAAAAAAAAAAAAACATACACATCAACCCATTTCACTTAAAGAACTGCATTACCCAAGGTTCAGCAGGCTCACCTGTTGTTGTCTACGTAGCGGATTAGCATTGGGTAGAAGGCATAGAGGTCTCTGCAGAGTACTGCAAACTCATCCAGGATGAGCAGCTCAGCCTCTTGGGTGTCTCCTTTACTGTCAGCTTTCAGTAGCTCCTCCTCCGTCACCACCTTTACTGTTTTCTTCTTCAGCTTTTCCAGCGTAGGAAGGAAGTGACTTTTCAACAGATCAGCCCTGGCCTTACTGATGATGGGCTGGGCATAGACTGCACACAGAGTTGTTATAAAAACAAGGAATCAGGTATTATAAGATTGGAATAAAACAATATGTAAGTATTCTGGTAGAAATACATGACTGCTAGGAATGATCGCTCAACTGATGAGCACAGTTTGAAAAGCACAAACTGTTACGCAACCTAGCAAACATTTAATCAAGCTGAAATTCTTGGTTGGGTTTCTCTGTACAAAACTATTATTAACTCTGTTATGTTTTAAATCCCAAAATGTATTAAGCGCTTTTCCCTTCAAAAGTAATTTTAGTTTTAGTTCTCTATTCACTCTGCCCCAGACATACTCTGAGACTTATAGTCTGTACACTCACGATAAAAGTATTTTACCAATTCCCATTACATATTGTATTGCCAACTAAGTGTCATGACAACAAGGTATTGTGAGGTCACTGACAAGCTCAAGCTTGTCAGTGCTCAATGAGACATTTACGAAGAAAATGTTGCACTCGAAACCAGCATGTCTGCCAAAGCTCCAATCCGAAGTAACAGTTCCGGAACGCTGCTCACCAGCAATCCTCTTCATCCAGGAGGCCTCGTCGATGCCCAGGTTGCTGTTGAGGATCTTCAGGATGTTCCCTAGGATGAGGCTGAGGTGTTCTGAGGTGACCGTGGTGCAGAAGACCACGCTGTGCTGGGGTGCCTGGTTCTCTGGGCCCCTCTCCCACCAGTAGGACAGATAGTTACACAACATAGGCAGCACCACCTCAATGACGTGGGGCATCTCGGTGTAGCGTGCCCCAGACTCCGACATGTCGTTGATGTCCTTCATGAGCACATCCAGCTGGGGCATATCCGGACACATCTCCTCCACGGTTTCTGGCATTCCTAGGACTTCACAAACAGCACACACACGGGATGAACACGCCCGCCAACGACCACTAGAACACTACACTATGGAGTCTGTTAGAAGCGTGTCACTCACTGGCACGTTCCCGGGCGGTCTTGGTGTTAAAGACAGAACAAGGGTTATGCGCGTTGAGCAGGGGCTCCAGGAAAGCCACGGGCATGGCCCCTGCTAGGGTGGCCAGACACTCCCCCACTGCCGGAAGCTGCCTGGAGGGGTGGCAGCGGGATGGGTCAGACAGACGTACCTCTGGATACTGCATAAAGGGAGATTTGTCTACCAGGGATATTTCAATAATTGTACCTCTCCACATAGATGTTTTTCCCAGTCCCGAGCGCATAGAGGCTTGTCAGGATACGATAGCATGACACTTGGACGTCATCCACTGAAAAAACAGTAGGAAAATTTGTTGTTTTGTTTGCTCTTTGCGGATTTCGGCTGGTTATCAATCTAAGCACTTAGTGTCAACTGCTGATTTAAACATGTAAAATACATTTGATTGTTTGGTTGACTGTATACTCATATGGAAACGTATCAGTGATATGACATAAACATAAAAAATCCCCTAGATATGCACTGTATGTCTTGCTGAAGTGACTCACAGAGCAGGTCCACTCCGAAGTGGTGCTGGGTGATGTGTTCAAACAGGGCAGTGAGAATGGGCAGCAGGGCCACCGTGGTGTAGTTTATGTTCTGGGACACGCCCTTCATCTGCGAGCGGGAGTGGGTGAACTTCCCCAGCTTCAGGTTCTCAAGGGTCTTCTCCAGATCCTCCGCTGCATTCTCAAAGAATGTCCTCAGCCCTGCCTTCACCAGCTCTGAGCCAGACTTCATCACTGTCCTGAGGAGGAGGAGGAGGATGGGGTTGTCATTGACGGAGCCAGGATGTCCTCTGTCATCGCTGCCGGTGGTGCACACAACAATCAAACAATGTCCCCACGTGGGATCATTAACTTACTGCATTGTATTAGAATACTAATTACCATGATAAAAGAGTTCCCAAAGGACAGCCTCATTTCCATAGAGAGTGAAAATCATATTGCCAAGAGGTCCCTTGTCTTATCTCATGTGCTTGAGATGCTTCCATCTGAATTTACAGCGCATTATGTATACGGTCAAAAATTTACATACATCTTTAGATTCAAGGTGAGGCTGTCAGTGTGGACGTGGTACACCGCCAAACAGTTTGAGGGATTGGTCCTTTTTTGTAATGCATTTCGGAACACCCAACGCTTTGAAGCATTGACACATCTCCATAATGGGTTGAGGCGTAGGACAAATGGGCAAGTACAGTCCATTGTCTGTATCAACATCATGGTTAATAAAGCATTGCCATTTTAACCTCATTTGTGAGAACTGCTGCTTCAAAAAAGACATGACTCATTTTTAAAAAAGGGATAATAGCAGCCCAGAGCCAGCTACAGTACATGCAGTGTTACCATGCAGTGTTACCATGCAGTGTTAGCATGCAGAAGGTACTAATCCAAACGCCAGCAGATCTCCAATAATGTCAATGATTCCAAGATTACATGAATAACAAAAACTAGCGATCGTAAACACGGTGGCTATGTAATGTAATGTTATACAGCTCTGGAAAAAATTAAGAGACCACTGCAGCTTTTTCTTTCCTTTCCAAAAAAGTCGAAAAGGAAGGTTTTGAGTGAGGAACAGAAGGGTTAAAATTAAGAGACCACTGCAAATTGAACGCTTCTGTTCCTCACTCAAAACGTTCCTTTTCGACTTTTTTGTAAAGGAAAGAAAAAGGTGCAGTGGTCTCCTAATTGTTTCCGGAGCTGTATATGCTGGACATCAGGGGGTCTCATTCCCAATGACTTGTAACGTCAAACCTTCAACTGAAAGTCAGTCTCTGGGATGTCTATCGTGACATAGCTGTGTGACTGAGCTCCACCCACCTGGTGTCCAGTGTGTGGGCCAAGATGTGAAGACAGCTCACCATGGTGGTGGAGTCACTCCCTGCAGGGGAACGACACAGACATTAGCATAGGACACACACACACACACACACACACACACACGAGTTGCAGTCATTCATCCTCCCCACAGCACCAAAGAGAACAGAGAATTAACTTCTTACCAAAGAGGGAAATCCTGTGTCTGACAAGAGCTGCCAGTTTACAGAACAGGCTGGAAAAAGTGATAGAAGGAAATAACGAAAAAAGCAAGGAGCAGAATGTAGGAGGAAAAGACAATAATGTGAGAGGAGATTAGTAAGCAGAAAGTATGTAGTATAGAGAAGTAGTGACAAGTGTCCCTTAGCTGCAGGGATGAGACTGTAGTGTACCGACCTGGTCACCATCTCCTTCTCCTTATTAGAGGCATAGCCGCTACTGCTCAGGTTCTTACTGGGAGAAGACAGGAAGTAGAGACTGTGGTTCTTAAAGTACTGGTCTATCAGGGGTAGGAGGACCTAAAGGAGATCCAAAATGGAGAAGAATTGTGACCATCTCAAATCAGAGATCTCATGTAGTTCCCATTAAGGATTATTTGTCATAAATGTAAAATTCTCACTTTGGCAAAGAACTTGATTTCTTGCTCATGGGGTGACTTGTCTGTCTTCCCCGTCGTAGCCATTACCTCTGAAATGACAAGGTCAAATGTCAACAGTGAGTAGGCAGAGACCTTGTCTCTTATTAGGTTTTGAACTGATTTAAATTATACTTCCTTCATTCTAAATTCAATACAAATTCTGCTTTCGGTAAGGTTGTCCACTTCAAATGTATGGGTTGAATTTAAATACATTCAGAAATTCCTTATTGACCCAGCCCTGTTTCCTATTGCTTAAGCGGCTCCAGTATTCTGATGGATCCCTACCGAGGTGGGCGATGAACTCCTGGGCTGAGTTCACATACTTCAGCAGCTTCTTAAGGAACTTATAGGCAAATCTCTTCTCCATGGACGACGAGTCCCGCTCCATGTCCTTCAGCCCTCTACAACAGGGAAAAGGGACAGATGAAGTGTCATTCTGTCACAATGATTCAAATCAACATCTCACACACACACACACACACACAAACACACCTGGTGATGGCGAAGCCGTTGATCTGGAGGAAGCGGAAGAGGTCTTGGGCCTTCTCTCTGTCTTTGGCCTTCTCTTTGGCAGTCAGGGTGTCGTAGGGCACAAGCAGGGGGTGAGTCGCCCCACCTGGAACCACAAATAACAACACTAAAAATAAAATTAAATAATGTATACACAAAGGTTACACGAAGGATCCATGAAGGTTACATGAAGGTTAACCGAAGGTTACTGATAGAACTGGAATTCCAGAGGAAGTACAATGTCATGATTATAGACAGCCCAGGTTTCCTCCTAGGTTACTGTCTCTCTATAAGGAGTGGTTCCTAACCACTAGGCCGGTAATAATTGCTTGCACTTCTGGGTTTTAGGCTCTGCATCAGCATAGCATGACTGCTGAGGAAAAGAGGTCTTTAGAGAATACACAATATTGATTAACGTAAGTAGTGAAGTGTCGCTTATCACCTCTAATTCCAAGATCATTTTTTTTCTTCTTTGCCCAAATGTTGTGGTAATTCTCAGCCACAACTTCCACCATGCCCTTGGTTCAAAGAAACAAAAGAAACTGTTAAATCAATAAGACATTTTGGATCAACCCAAACGTGTTTCTGCTAGCTATATAGAGCCACACAACTAACAACAAATAACAGCTTTGGAGTTGACTCACCTGTAACTCTCTAGACAGAACCACACTGCTGGTGTCTATTGGAGTTGGGTTGAAACCATTAGCCTGCCCAGAGTCAACAAGAAAAATACCAACTAAATACAAACTAAAACTGAACAGAGGAGTCAGCAGTCCTGGGGCTTCATATTTATTGATCATGCGTAACCACTAAACTGTATTCTGTGTAAACCAAGCGTGAGATCATTCCCAGACAAAGTGTGACGTGTCAATATAGAAATTTGCTTGAAGTGTGCGTAAATGGACGTACAGACATGACATGCATACAAAGGGTTCTGAGTGGTAGAACTGCAACATTTGTCAAGCATAGAAGTGTTGTGAAGCCTGGTGAACAGAGAGCAAACATGATAAAACGTGTGATATTGTGAGAATCATTTGGGGATTTTATTGTATTTCCACTGGAAAATATTGCAGAGTATCTTGACAGACGATATCATTAATTTGAACACATCAGTGCACATCAAGATAATCCATATAAAGTACAGTAATATTCAGATTTAGTACAGTAATAACCCATATAAAGTACACCACTCCGATTCAAGTTTAACTACGTAATAGAAATATGCCGCTGTTATGTGATGTGTAGAGAACGACACATAGCGTTTCATGTGCTGGCAAGGTGGCATACTCAACTTCTTCATTTTGTATAATGTCATAGCTGGGTTTGCCAATAAGGCCACATGGTGGAGCTATGGACAATTCCTGGCTTATTGATGAGTGTTCTCTACAAGCTATTTGCTAGTGCTAAATCAACCGGAAGCTATACTCTATGTAGATATTTTGATGTGCTTTAATGCTGCGTCCCATCTGACACTACTGCCTCTATTTCAGTTGTGGTAAAGTTGCTACTGTGTTCTATATTCTATATTTAAAGGGAGGATTTGACCATATGTGGTAAATTAGGAACATTTCAAAATGCAAATAGCCAAGGTCATGCATGAAAATGTATGACCCTTGGCTATTTGCGAGAGGTCATACATGCAAGAAAATGTGATTTATCAATGGGGATCTCCTATCGGTAGGCAGTAAGACACTTATTTGATTGCTTGATAAATCACATTTTTCTATGCAAACATGTATATTCAGTTAAGTAATATTTGATAACAGTTTCACTCAACATGGATAAATGAGGCCCCTGGTACAATCAGTTATGGAAGTGTGACTTCATACCACACCTGAGAGGAGGACTGGGAGATCTTGCGCATCTTCTCGGTCTCCCGTTGGGACATGGTCTCTCCATCCTTGGTCCTGTCAATGTTCCAGCCCATGGCCAGCATGCTCTTCAAAGTCTCCCTCACAGGCCACCTGTAAATCTCCTTCTCCTGAAGACCATTGGAGGACACACACCAGGGGACAGAGGCGTTATGGAACTTAATCCTCACACAGTTAGTCTTCTTCTGTGGTGTGTTGTAGTGAAATAAACCTTCTCTGTGAGGCCTTTGTATGTCCTGAGCTGAGGGTGAGTCTTGGCCTTGTCGTCTACACAATCCCCGTACTTCCATCCCAACATCACCTGCAGAGAGAAGCAGAAGCCACATACAGAGATGAGAAACATTTTACCAAAAGCTCCGAGCACCCAATTAGTGTTAAAGATTGATATTAAAAAAAGTGCAAAAACAGTAGATAATTATGAATACGGTGTTAAAGTGATTTGGTTCCAGGTGTAATTTTGCATACTGTAATACAAATGTTTCTGACATAAGAGCTCATCACTGGCCTAACCTTCTCTGCTGACCATTTGTCATGGCAGTGCGCTGCATATTTGTTGGCGAAGTGTTCCAGTTTCTCTGGAAGAGCTATGCTGTAAAGTAACAGTAACCATTACTCAATGAACAAATGAATCTGAAACATCCATAATAAAGCATGTATATGAAGAACGCTATGTGAAAGCCTCAGTACATGCGTGCTCGGTAGGAAACCAAATGCCCGGCAGATTAAAGGAATATGCGCATAATTTCAACAATGCACTGATAAGTCAGTGTTATCACTTCGTTCAAAAAGTAATTATCTTGAGTGGCCAGTCACCGTTCATAAACTGGACAGTCACCAAATACAGACACTCACTTGGCTGTGCTGATGGGTTTGGGCTCGAAGTTGCCCTGAGCGTCCACAGACACAGGTTTCTCCAGGTTGGTGCTGATGGAGGCGTCTATGTAGTCAGGCGGTAGAGCCCCAGCTATGGCACTCAGACAAGGCATGGCCATCTTAAAGAGATCTGCGTCGTATTTCTGCAAGGTAAAATACGCTACGATTATTAGACTGGCAGAGGAACCTCCACTGTTATCTGACCAAGGATAATAACTAAAGACTGCAGGAATGGCTAGAGGAAAATACAAATGTTTAATGCACAGAAGTCCCTGTAGGCCTAGAAAGCGGAGTCTGAGATCTATGAGAGATGCTGAAACATTGATGTTCACAGCCTGCCCTCTCTCTTACCAACAGTCATTTCTTATTTACATGCTAACGGGACAAATTCAGATATTTACATAAAAACCATACTATACAGTATATAAATCATCATGAAATCATATTACATAATTACAGAAATACAATAAGGTGTTTTTAGAGATTATTCAAAATGATGAAGATATTGTGCTTGTACCCGACTACTAAAGGTAATGATGAAGATATTGTGCTTGTACCAGACTACTAAGGGTAATGATGAAGATATTGTGCTTGTACCAGACTACTAAAGGTAATGATGAAGATATTGTGCTTGTACCAGACTACTAAAGGTAATGATGAAGATATTGTGCTTGTACCAGACTACTAAAGGTAATGACGTGTGGATGTGAACAGGAAGACCAATGTGGTCATGTTTTGACTGGATTGTCATCCACCACTCAACTTTCTATTAACTAGAAGCTTGCTGGAGTCCTAAAGTTCTCCTGGGTCTGCCTGTTTGATTCCAGGTGATCCTGCCGTACCCTCTGTGAGAGAGAGTCCAAAACGCCCCAGAAGATCTTCTTTGTGAGAAGCAGCTCCTCGTCTGAGGCCATGCCGTAGCTGCCCCAGCCTGATGGCAGACAGTAATACTTCCAGCTCTGCTCGTAGTGGTTGGTCAAGAGCTGTGTAGGTGGAGGAGAAACGCGTCAGAAGTCAGTCCATTAGACTGAGTTAGAGGATGTAATGTACACTCTGCTGAGCAACACTATTACATTGCAGACAAACACGTAATTCACCACTTCATCGGTGTACTGTCAGACAACACCCTGACACTGAGCCAAACATCTCAAATAGGATCTATTGGTGATGCATCATGGGATATTCTCCCAGCCAAAGCCTTGTGAGTGGATGCAGAATCAGCTGTTCAGCTGTCCCCAGGAAGTCATCCTGATTTTACCACTACAGTCTCTAGAGGACAAACACAGACAGAGGGGAGCAGTGAAGCCAACCGCTTTAATCCAATTCCTCTACGCTGCTATCTGCTCCCTGATACCCAGCTGTTGTATTAAAAAAAGAAGAACTGCCAACAACTCTGGGAAGCATATTTAATAAGAGAGAGAGAGAGTCACAGTGAGAAAGGTAGAGTAAGAACAAGAATGAGACTGGCAGAGAGACAAGCCGGGAGACGGGCCGGGAGAGACGGAGAGACAGGCAGGGAGACAGGGAGGAAGACAGGCAGGGAGACAAGCAGGGAGACAGGCAGGGAGACAGGCAGAGGCTCCATGCCTGATAAACAGCACTTGTTCCGCCCAGCAGAACAGTGTTCATATCTTCAGGCAGGCAGTAGAGCATTGCCATGTAGCCTCCTCATTACCATGAACCACAGCATGTTGAGGGCAGAGAACCAGGGCGGACAGGGACAGAGCTGGGGGGAGCAATATGGCAGAGTTACAGACAGAGAGGAGGAGCGGGAGGGGAGACAATACCCTGAGTGGCATCTTGCAGTACTCTGTCAGCAAGGGCACGTCGAAGACGAGGCGTCGCAGGAGCTGCTGCAGCATGGAGGGCCGCAGGTACCTGCAAGAGGAACGTACCGGGGTACAGAGCATCACGTCAACTCCGGACCTGAAGCTCTACGGTCACACACGGAGAGCTTCACTTCCTGGAGCGCTGTCACTGTTCGCAAAGGAGCTTCTTACTTGCAGGCGGCCAGCAGACACTCCTCAATGGCGTCCCTCTGTGCCTTGGTGAGCGAGCGGCCCTTGGACAGCCTGTAGACCGTGAGCAGCGTGGAGTCCATGAGCGCTGCGTAGTGCTCGGTGCCGGCAAAGTGGGGGGCGCAGCGGGTGAGCAGGGGCAGCATGGCAGAGCCGATGTACCTGTTCATGGCCAGGGCTGTCTCTGTGGTGCTCAGCGCCTCCTACGGGGGTGGGAGGGGGGGATGGGGGGTGGGGGGGCAATACAACCGTCACACAGTCGCTGTTGTCGGGTGTAGCGGCGCTGGACATGTCATACTGCTGAGGAAGTACAGTAGGAGGGCAAAGCGCCGTGAGGTGATATCTACACTTTTGCTCTCTAATACCAGGCCTGGGACATTATCTTCGTATTGCACACAAATCAAGCAGGCCGGGAATTGTTAACTACAAGATCGCACGGTGTGTGATGAACGAGTGATATTCCAGGCCATATCAAGAGGCTCACTGCCTGCCTGCCCGCCCAAGGAATCAACAAGGTCAACTCCACACATACACACACACACACACATGCACACACACACACACACACACACAAACACACACCTTCCTAAAGCTAGTTCGGAGTCACTCAACCCTAAATCCACATATTCCCCATTACACAAGCCCCTAAATACCCAGCCTCCACTCCCACATCCCTGAAAACCTCATCCCACTAGTAAACAACACCAAAAGCAAAGCAAAACATCTGACTTTATGTGTGAGTCAGATTTGTGTCTTCCACTGGTACCAGTTATGAGGCGAGGACTACCTCCCCACCTACCGTGTCCAGGGAAGCGGACGCTTGCAGGTCGGGCAGGAAGCCCACCTCCAGCAGGTGGAGTAAAAAGCTTTGGTCCTCAATCCCATAGACACGGTCCAGAAACAATACCATGGGAGCCTTGTGGTCCGGGCAGAAACTTGCTGCCATATCAGGCTCTGTGACAGTGCCATCTAAGAGGGAAAGATAGGCAGAGAAAGGATATGAAAACAGGGCAACAGTAAACATGCAGTCCATCTCGAGTGATGCAGTGCCCTCCTCAGCTAATTCAGTGTCATTCAGTAAATGCCAGATCTATGGCAAGATTAGTCCAAACGAGACTAGTGGCGTCTGAGATAATGAGTGTGACCTACTAACCAACGGACAGGGACAAAATCTATTGTCCCCTTCCTGATTGCATCAATAAGGATTTTAGAGCGGGCAGATCTATATGTAAATCCATTTTTTTAAAAGTTCTTCCTGCAGCATTCACAGCTGGCGAGCTGCCCATACATTATAGTAAGTGTCTTCTGATTATGAAATACATTCATATTCATTAGCAGCAGTGCAGCTGGCGAGAGGTTTCTGGGAACGAAGGCAACGGCTGAGTGATTCAATTGTTGGCCGGCCGACAGCACTCGTTGTGTGGCAGCGCTAGCTAGCAGCGTTTTAGGATCCGACAGTTGCCATGCTTGTGCAGAGCAATCAATAGAGAAAAAGACACTGTAACATAATTAAGGAGAAGACAAGGAGAGCCGAGCAGAGCCGGCTTACTCAGAGTCGTGGGAGGTAGAAATACATGGCTGATTAAAAACAAATATGAACTAGGACCTGGGATCAACTGCACATCAGCACCTCCATTTCAGATATTGACTTTATATTTGATACGGTACAACTTGACTGATTCGTAGTTTTCAGAACTTCTGTTTTGCGAATGGTAATCCAGTAGATGGGACATGATGGCTAAGTGGTTTGGGATGGTACTGTGCGCTGCTGTTGCCGCTAACGAAGGGAAATGATCAAATCCTCTACCTTTGTGGACGACGGGCATTTTCAGGGGTATGCTGATGATGCCCACCAGGTCTTCAGTGGGCACTAGGGAACGCAGGATGGCACGGATACGCAGAGCCTCTCCTTTACCCTTGTTGATCAGCTGAAGAGGTGGGTGGTGGGAGAGAAGGTCATTAGTTCTCCTGACTATCACTGGCAGAGAATATGCATTCATTCAACAGTAACGTCGCCAGAGAATAGACACTGAGATGACTCATGACAAGCAGCCTCTCAGAGAAGCCGGCCTGTGGTGCCGGGACCATCGCCCAGACTCACGTGCATCTCTGGGGCACAGCGTCCCAGTAGGTCGATGAGGGCAGAGTAGAAGGACATGATGGCATTGCCCATATGCACCACTTCTTCCTCCTCCTCATCCTCAGCAGATCTGCCCGTTACAAACATAATGAGAGAGACTTACCACTGTCATCTTCCGGGTCTAACTAACAGACTAACCTCCAAGGTTTACTGTGCTGTGTTCTGTTGGTTTCTTGCTCCATAGCTACGAGAGCTAGGAACTGTATGTGACTTACGCATCCGAGCTAATTCCCTGGGCGGCGGAGGGCAGGTCCAGAGCAGGGTTCTCCGAGATCTTGATGGCCTCCTTCATGGCTGCCAGTAGCCCGTTACCCCCCTCACCTCTTAGCGCCGGACCAAAACACTCTGGACGTCTGATCAGAAGCTTCACCACCACACTGGAGTTCTCCTCCACACTCTCACCTGCAACACACACACACACACACACACACACACACACACATACACACACACACGGTTAATAAAACATGTTTCAGTGTTAAACTGCATTAGCACATTGACATCAACACATCAATAAACAAGATGCACAGAAGATGCACTGGAAGGTGAAAAACATAAATATTGCTTACAGTACATAGACACATCCACAACTGACATTAACTAAATACTCCCTGGGGTTCCCAAACACCTCAGAGTTTAACAACACCAGACAGAAACCTCATCTATTGAGCGCTTGCCCAATGTACTGCCTCTTTTTGGACCATCACTGTCAGAAAGCAAATGAATGGCTGCCCTGCTCTTTCAGCCAAGGGCACTTTCCAATATTCAATATGTTGACTTCCTCAAGCTCTATTGGCCTGAGGCTGTAGCTCCCATCAGCTAACCCCCTCAGGCAGTCAACCAAGCTCTGCAGAATGCAAACAGACAGGCCTTCGAACTCTGCCCACGCCGAAAGTCTTTAACCTACAAACACAGATGAGTTGTTAGGACATCCCTGAAACATCAGGACTGTCATGGTTCCTGTGTACTAGTAGTTCTGTACCAAGCCCCATCCTTCACCTTATAGAGACCATGGTTCAGGACAGTACCAAGCCCCATTCTTCACCTTACAGAGACCATGGTTCAGGACAGTACCAAGCCTCATCCTTCACAGGACAGACACCATGGTTCAGGACAGTACCAAGCCCCATCCTTCACAGGACAGACACCATTGTTCAGGACAGTACCAAGCCCCATCCTTCACAGGACAGACACCATGGTTCAGGACAGTACCAAGCCCCATCCTTCACAGGACAGACACCATGGTTAAGGCCAGTATCTGATGACCACCATCAGTAAAGTACCCTACATACCATTGACAAAGACAGCGAATCTCAGGAAGGAGAGGTAGCGCTCCCCCTCTATGGGGTTCCAGCCAATGTCAGGGTAGCCCTTGTCCAAAAGCATAGGACAGCTCTGCAGCCCACAGCCTGCCAGGTACGTCACCACCTGCAACACACAGCCACAAGATGTGTAGTTACAGACAGACCCGTTAGAACAGAACGCAGGCACAAAACATGCATTCATACAAATAAAAGACAGTACCGCCCACCTTATCCAGGTCCGGCTCCTCCAGGGCCAAAGCCAGGCCATTGTTGTCCATCACAGAGGAGGCCGCCACGTCTAGGGGAGTGGAGCCCCGCATGGCCGGAGATGCTACCGGGATAAAAATTATACATACACCATTCATAGGGTCCTATTACATCTGCTCTTGTATTCACATGAATGATAATGCACTTAGATAATGATTCTTCACTGAACTGCACAATCAACAACCTGAATCCACAGTTCACATAAGACAGTGCAAAGACAGTGGGAGAAACCTGAGCTCAACAGTAGGGGGCAGCATTACACTCACCATAAGTCAGAAGTAGGCTCCAATTGCACTGGAACTCTTTATACCTCAACAGATGAGTGATCAGCTCCTATTTGTGGCCATACTCTTATGCTTCCATCGTTTCATGAAATTTATTCTAGCTTGTTAAAACTGCAGGACATTTCACTGTGTTTCATCAATAGAAATATTCAAAGACATGAAAAAGATTTGGTTCAGGCTAACATCACACTCAAAGGCTTTATATGGGTTCATTTTTTTGTGTGTGTGTGTGTGTGTGTGTGTGTGTGTGTGTGTGTGTGAGAGAGAGAGAGAGAGAGAAGGAATTGGTCCAGGAAGGAAGCAGTCTCTCCCTGTCACAGCACGGTGTTCAACCTGCACAACCTCTCCTGACAGAATGTGCGATGACTCACCCTCTCCCCCAATGGATTCACAACAACACCAGCTTGACGACCAAACACACACATGCATGTACACACACACACACTGAGTCTCAGGTGTGTCTAATGTACGCAGACTCAAGGATCTAGCCTGAAGCCCTGATGAGATTATGTTCCATAACAATGACAGTTGTGCAAACAGGAAACAAGATGCTGGCTACACCATGTGATTTCCCTATGCAAAGATGCTGGTTACACCATGTCATTTCCCTAAGCAGAGATGTTAGTTATACCATGTGATTTCCCTATGCAGAGATGCTGGTTACACCATGTGATTTCCCTATGCAGAGATGCTGGTTACACCATGTCATTTCTCTATGCAGAGATGCTGGTTACACCATGTGATTTCCCCATGCAGAGATGCTGGTTACACCATGTGATTTCCCTATGCAGAGATGCTGGTTACACCATGTGATTTCCCTATGCAGAGATGCTGGTTACACCATGTGATTTCCCTATGTAGAGATGCTGGTTACACCATGTGATTTCCCTATGTAGAGATGCTGGTTACACCATGTGATTTCCCTATGTAGAGATGCTGGTTACACCATGTGATTTCCCTGTGACCGACCGACCCCCACCAGATATACCTCAACCCCACTCCACCTGGGGCAGTATACCCACCCAGCCCCACACTGCTGTTTTCCAGAAGGTAGCTGAGGTGGTCAAACATGGCCTTCTGATTCTGACGACTGATCCGGCAGAAGTAGCACAAGAAGCGGCAGCAGCTTGCCACCATCTTGGGGAAGGCAATCTCCTGAGAGGGAAACAGAGACTAGGGTTATTGTGTCAGTACAAAACAGAATCAGCACACATTCTGACAGCTATGCTATAGTAGCAGGTAATCAGTTGAAACTAAAAAGGCTTAACTCGGGAGCATCAGAGAGAGACAGATTTAGAGTCAGACAGAGGCAGTGAATACAGACTTTATTCTGAGTTTGTGTTGAGTCAAACAACTACTTGGCTTCCTCAAGGCGTGTTACTATAAAACCCTTCACTAATGACTGCTTAAAAAAGCCAGCCATACAGATCCTCCTCTGTTCTCCTTCCTTCCTACTCCAGCACAGTGTCTTGGCAGAGGCACCTGCTGGGGGGTCACCATTACTGCACTCTGTTTCCTTCCCCCACCCACCCACCCACCCACCCCCCACACACCCACAGAACAGCCTCACACACCTTGGCCTGTACAACAGAGTTAGGGATGAGCAACAACGCATGAGAGAGGGACTGCAAATCCCCCTCCAAATCGTATGCCCTGCACACTTGCTCGGAGCGTCCTTCACAGTGACGTGTTGCTGACAAAACTCTGAGGTTCACTTCCACGGGATGGCTAGGGGGTTTTATGGATGTGTCAACTTTGGGATGCACTCGTGACTTGAACAATGCCATTCTGATTTTAATTAATACACTGGCCATGACATTCAATTGACGAAGAAATAAAATTCACAATTGCAAATTTCATGTGGGAGGCATTTTGCTTTGTATGCGTGTCGGTAAATCAGAGCTAAAAAAATGCATGTGTCATTAAATTAAGAACACCTGTTATTTGGGCTTTTGCAGAACAGACATGAACGCAACACTTGCCTAGCTGCCTCGAACAAAGACTAGCAAGAAACTGCTGCTACGTTTTGGTAATCAGCCTCCAGTCCTTTGTGGAACGCCTTAACTAGTTGCCTTGAACGGAGCTCCTCAACATTCGCCTGTTACTCATTGCCAATCAGCCTCCACACCTGTTCTCAGTCCCCTTTCAATCATACTTAAACCTAATCAAACTGTCATCCCTCCTCTATTCAGCATCATATCCCTCCTCCTCTATATTTTGTGGGGATCCTCTGAACATCCGAACCGACATGGACTGACAATGATGATCAACACTCCAAGCCAAACTCCTCAGTCTGCTGCAGACCTGCTATCCTCCAATCCATTCTCGTTTCCCTTCCGAATCCACCTCCTCAATCTTGTGATGGGCAAATGAGGCTTCATTAGAGTTATTTTAGCAGCAGGATAAGATGCTGGCAGCACTCAGATTTTCTTTATCAAAATAAAAGTCACAATTGAAATATATAAGGCAATATAGTCAACAATCTAGTCTGTAAAAAAGAACAGACAAGAACAACGTTGGAACGGACATTAAACATAAAACGACAGACTAGATTGACAGACAAGATGGTTAACTATATTGCCTTATATATCTCAATGACAGTTTTTATTTTGAAAAAGAAAATCTGAGTTAGCGCAGCTAGCGTTATATCCTGCTGCTAGAAGAACGCTAATGAAGCCTTGAATATCAATGTCAGGTTCTAAAAGTTGTGAAATACGTAGACATTGGAGTGATACAATGGTGCTGTCTATCAGCAGTACTGTACCTGTGACTTGCCTCCCCCAAGCACATTGACCATAACCTCCATCACTGTCTCATGCATGCCCAGCACGCGCATCAGGTTGGGGTGTTGGTAAAATATCTTGTTATTCATGATGTCACTAAATGGAAACACAAAAATAGATATATTTATTCAGAACACTAAAAATGAGTTATTGTGACCTATGGTTGCGCTGTATAGGACGATGGTGTCACTGAAATGGAACCTACCCCAGCCCATCGATCATTAGTTTCTCCTCCTCCTTGCCCATTCGTACAGACAGCAGCGATCTGATCTGACCCAGCGAGGCCAGCAGGTTGATGGTGTCCTTTATGGAGCCAGCACTGATGGTGTAGCTCTTCCTCATGGCCCTCAGCAGCTCTCCGATACTGTCGTACTGTCTCCTAAGCAGGCTGAACATCACTCTGACCAGCTCCGGATCCTGGATGTGGCACTCCTGAGCCCAGCTCACCATGGTCTGGCTGATGAGCTCTTTCAGGTTGGCTAGGCACCGGGGGAACAGACATGGGGGCCCAGTTACCTCCCGCCGTTTACATTGTAATGATTCCGCACACCTTTTGGTAATGTTTGTCCTTTAGTGGCATAGTACGTATCAACATAATCGTGTTAAGAACAATAGCATTATACACATGTACAGTAGATGGAACTAGTCTGTGAAAACAGAAGCTTCTAAGTAGGTACTATACACACTGTATTGATGGGTGTCTGGTGTGCATGTCCTTATGTACACACAACAGAACAGAGAATGAACTCCTCCATCACCAGAGCTCGACCTGAGACCGCAGCGTTCTTCAGTCCTACACTGCTTACAAAGCCATCACACTGCTGTTAAGGGACTGAACTAGCTGATGCCACTTGTCACCATGCAAGAGTGATGAAAGCCCTCGGAAGACTTAATTTAGATGCCTGGTTAAGTGCTACAAATAAGACTTGGAATAAGTAGCTACTCACTCTCTGTCTTTCTGCCTTCTGCATTCACAACTCTGTCTGTTCTCAAAAGGAAAGGTAAAAAATTGTGTGTATGAAAGCAATGTCATCCTTTTCCTTTCGTGATTTATAAAATACTTCTACTGGTTCATTCATAAAAAGGCGACGTCATGTTCTCGACGAAGTGGACAAAACGTTGTTATGTAATAATGCCACTGACTGGTAGAGTAAGAGGTATTTATAGAACTGTACCAGACTCTGCTGCCTCCCCTGGTCAACTGAGTCATTTGTTTGGACAGCTCACATGTAGGAAATCCTTAAGGCTTCCTTCAAACCAGATCAATATGCTTGAACTGGAGGGAGGCAGAGGTCTGTGCGTGTGTGGGTGTGTCATCCAAGGTGAGGTAGACTTCATGGAGGGAGAAGGCTAACAGTGATCAATAGAGCTGTTGGGCAAAGACAGTTCACCTGCAACCAGCGGCTATTTTAAAGCAGAGCAATTAGGTGCCCAGGTCGGTGCTTCTGCTGGATGGTCAGGTGAGTGGTTGTATTTCACAAACTAAAACATTGAACAATGGGCTGTCAGTCACCACTGTCAGAGGGCTGAAGGAAGGGGGGCCACAGAAGGCCTCACCCCAGTCAAAGTTAACCAATCCCAGTGGCAGTGGGGCGCAGTAGAGCAGAAAGGGCAGACTTTCTTCAAAATGAGTAACATGTCTCCTGCTACACACACACACACACACACACTTCTCTCATCACGTACAGACACACACCTCTCTGCTGCCAGGAATGTTCCTCTGATGAATGAACACCAACCAGCTGGTACTGGCAGTGAGGGGAAACTCTTCAGAGCCCGGTCAACCGGAAGCAAATCATTTAGCACCAATGGATGAATGTGGAAAGTAAATGCTACGTCATGGAGTTTGGCAGAGCTAGCGTGCTCTGATCAACATCTATCCTGTAATCTGATCAGCTTCCCACATAAGTTATGGTGGACTTCAGGGACCCTGCTGTATTCACAGGAGAGACAATGGGACAGATGGAGGGAGAGGGGGGGTTATCACTAGGGTTATAGTGGGTTGTTCATCCTTGCCGTGGCTTTCAAAAGTATTCACCCCCTTGGATTTGTCCACATTTTCTTGTGTTACAACATGAACTCCAAT
This sequence comes from Esox masquinongy, assembly GCA_016801175.1. Classification (NCBI taxonomy): domain Eukaryota; kingdom Metazoa; phylum Chordata; class Actinopteri; order Esociformes; family Esocidae; genus Esox; species Esox masquinongy. Next base: position 21,425 of record JACXGI010004375.1, read on the forward strand.
TATTTATAATTTTTGCCGCTCATCAACACAAAAAAGAGAATATGAAAATCTGCAAATTGTTCTAAATGAATTACAAATATTAAACAGAAAATAATTTATTGCATAAGTATTAACCCCTTTTGCCATAAACTGTGGCGTAACCAAAGGTCTTTAGAAGTTACTTCATTGGTTACATGGAGTCCACCAGTGTGCAGTCATATGATGTCAAGTTATATACCAGTCTCTGGGTTGTCCCACAATGTATTTGTACAATTCCTAACAAAAATACGTCATGAAGCCGAAGGAACATTCAAAGCAAATCCAGAATAAGGTTCTTCAAAATCACTAATCAGGATATAATACGACTTCCAAGACATCGAATATCCTTTGGAGCAAAGAGAAGTCCATTAAAATGGAGAGAATATGGCACAACTGAGAATCTGTCAAGAAGCCAGTCTCAAAAACTGGTATCAAGGCAAGAAGGGCACTAGTTAGGGAGGCCACCAATACGCCTGTGGCAAATCTATAGGCGTTCCAATTTTCCATGGCTGAGCTGGGAGACACTGCATACTGCATCTGCTGCCTTTATGGGAGAGCGGCAAAAAGAAAACAAACCGCATCAAATCTCAGCTGGAGTTTGCCAGAAGGCATGTGGGACACACAGAGACCAAGTGGAAGAACATTTGATGGTCTGGACCACAAAAATTAGAGAATCTAGCATTCCAGTTGTGGCACACAGTACCTGAGGGAGTGGAACGATGAGGGGCCTGTAAAACGCCTGCCTAAATGTAACTGGACCCTTCCGCAATGAGGACTGTTTCACTGCAGTGGAATGCTTGGGTCGCTGCTAAATAAGACCTCTCTGTGGGAGAAGGGGTGTAGGAAGAGTATAGTTTCAGACAGGTGGTGATTAGTGGGACTTTTTCAGAACAACACCGCTGGGAATTGTGGGTGTTGTATGAAGTTGCAAACACACAGGGTGTAAATGGGGTGTATCCACTTTAGTAGATGCAACCAACTATTGCAATAAACACTTTCCTTCCTCCGCTCCTCCAGTCCTCCAATCCTCACGCCGCACTTCCTGTTCAGTTGGTATGAGCAGTAGCTGAGAACCCCTTTTACACGGCACGGATAGAACCTATCACGTCTCAAGAGAACAGCCAGCGCTGGCTTGACGATGCTCTAACTAGTCTTTTGGGGAATACACAACCTCGGTTTTTATATTTGCCTACTCGTTAGATCATGGGGTTCATGTCGGGTCAGTCTAACAAAATGGTCTCCAGTTGCTTTCGACTGTTTGCTTTCACTGCTGCATACCTCAGCTCAAATTTAGCCGCTGCTAGTTGGTCACTAATCCATGCCAGCAGCCCTTTTATTACAGGCAGTGAGGTGGTTCGGGGACAGTGCCATCATCTTCTCCTTTGAGCAAATAAAACATTTACAAACTGCAAGTGTTGCAGTTTTTTCCTTGATGCACCAGAGAGGATTTTGAACTCGGGAAATAGTGGTATTTTACTGATTTGTATTGATTTATGACACGACAGGGTAAAACAATTATCATTAAACTTAATAAATGGTTTCAGCAAAACGGGTGAAGCTGTCCTGATGATATAAAGTTCCCTGCTTTAGTGGGGCAGCGGTTGGTCCTGCAGGACATGGAGGCAGGGGAAGTAGAAGAGGGTTTTTACTGAGTCTTGCATGGAGCTAATCAGTGAATTAATTAATCAGTGAATTAATTAGCAGCCCCTGACATTGATGCACTTGAATAATGTCAGGCAGTTCCTGGTGTGTGTTTGCCTGCGAGTGTTTGTATGTGTTTGTGTGTGTGTGTGTGTGTGTGTGTGTGCGTGTGTGTTTACGTGCATGTTTGGGATGAGGAAGACAGAGTTATAGGAATGCAGATCGTCTTTCTCATTGCAGAAGACGAGGAGGACTGAGGGAAAAAGCCCCTGACATCCAGGCAGAGCAGCCAATCCTCTTCTGGCTCCGCATTAACATAAAACAATTGAAAAGGAGATTGATATGGAAACGACTGCCACCGGGTTTCTGTGCAACATGCCAGACAAATGGACCGCTGATTGGGTGCCACTATCACCACTCAACAGCTACCCTGCTCCATCCAATTTCCTATCCTCCTGTGTAAGCTGGAGACTGAGTAAACACAGACTTGAGAAAAAATAAGCATAGCCTTTCACAAACAGAGTCCGTTAGGAAACATGTTATTACTGAGGGCCTGTATTGTCTTCAGGGACTCCTGAAATGAGGTGAATATCCGACTCCCTAGACCCTGTTATTGCCGGTTCTGAGAGACTTAGAGTTGCGCATTATAATAATAGTGTGTGCTTACAGGGGGCTTGCTGCTCATGCTCCGCTGGCTCCTCTTCCATCTTCAGAGGTTGACCTTTGATCTTATAGACCAGGGCCAGCAGACGACCTTTAATAGATGTGTCTTGTTGTTCTTCTTCTTCCTCCATAGGGATTCCTACACAAACCCACAGCACAGGAACACTAGCATCCCACTCCTGAAAAAATATTGTTTCCTAGAGGGGTATATCTGGACACGTCTTTGGACAGTGTTATTTCTCTCTTTCCTTTGCATTTCTCAGCTGTCTCCATTCTAAGGGGCTGGTGCAGGTCAGAGTACTTCAGTAGACTGTAAAATACATGACATTGGTAGTAGCCTCCAGGACAGACTCTTTTAAATTATTTAGCAAAACATCAAGATGTCAGTGCAATCTGGAGAGGCAGTGAGCTGTAACACTGAACAGGAATTGTTTTTGTTTTTACTACAATACCCTCCTGTAATTCAAATACACCTGGGAAGCTCAGACAACAAACATAAATCTACAACGGTAGAGGATGAAAACAAACTATATTACACAATTTGTCAGCTGAAAAATACAATTACAATAACTCTTGATGGATACGTTCTCACCAGGTCTATTTGAACAAGGATTGTGTCCAATTTGCTCTGAGTAACTGTATTGACCCAGTAGAGGGCATCTCTATGGTGTGATCCTCCAATACATAGTCAGGATGTTGTTGATCATTTTCAGGCCCTGACCGGTAATATAAAACCAGATGTTCTTTACCACAGTGCAGCCGCAGCTCATTGTGGAAGTCATAGAGCTCCTCCTGGATGTTCTCTGGACACGGGCAGTCCTCCCCCATACTGAAGTTCAATAGCATGTTAATCTGCATTGATACACAAATAGACAGCCATTAAGACGACACAGATGTAATGCCCCCCCTTCCTCATAACCCAGCACATCAGCTGAGTGCAGGTAAAAAAAATAATTTCAATTCGGCACTTATTCCTAAATGCTGTTATTCGTTTTTTTACAATCTTTAAATGTTTCACCAATTCTCTCTGCATTTTTGGGAAATATAGTAAGCATTTCACTTTCAGTCTACCCATTTTGTTAATGAAGCATGTGACAACATGTGATTGGATGGCCCTACACACTTCAGATAATTCTAAGAAAATAGAAAATATGAACAAGCTAGCGTGTAGTGACAGAAAAAAACGAATTAAAGTGTGTGAAAAGTGCTGAAGCGAGTGGGTAGCTGTGACCCTGAAGTGAAGATGCAATGAGGGAATGAGGTGTCCTTCCATCCTGTCAGGCAGGGCCGGTGGAGGCTTGGGGGGGGGTCTAGGTGAAGCCAGTGTCCCCGTCCCCAGGAGGTGAAAGTGAAGCAGCAGACAGGGATGGATTTCCACAGCCTTGAGACTGGCCAGTGAAGGCGTTCGCTCAAATTGAGGGCTTTGGGGAGCGGTTAGACAGACAGCCACTAAGTCTCTCTCACTCCAGGCTAGCCAAGCTGTGCTCTTTACAAATGAATGGAGAGCACTGATTCAAAACAAGAAAGAATTTGAAGTAATCAATTACCCATGTACATTGAAGAATTACTGAACGCTTCCACAACTCGCCATCACTAACAGTATCTATAGTTTAGTGTGGCCGCTAAGGTTCATGAGAACAATGTGCCCTTGTGTGTGTGTGTGTGTGTGTGTGTGTGTGTGTGTGTGTGCACTCACTCATGACAGTATTCCCAGCCGCAACCTGTTCTGTATTAATGTGCCAACTCTCCTATCTAATACCGGTGCAACAAGGTTAACACAAGCAGATGTCTGCCGTCATCCCTCCTGAAGTGGGCAGCATTTAAAAAGGCCTAACACACAGGGTTACAGCCATGTCTTAGAGCAGTAGGTAATACTACTTCAAACACCAAATAACAAAAAAGCAAACAATTGTCCAACCTATTTAGAGGTTCCTCAGATTTGTATGCTTATTTAACCTACCTATTTACTGCTACTTCACACCTTGCTTCCTTTCTTAGAAGCAAGTTTAATCTTTGGGGTCACCTTGCTGCTGCAACTCTGAGAGTGGAGTGAAGTCATTCGGCCATAAGACGTGCTCTGTGAGATGTAGGCAGAACTATGCCATAGTTTCTGGGATAATAGCGGAAAACCGCCCCGCGCCAACTGTTTTGTATTGGTATGTTAACAGCTTGCTGGGGAAATTGTCCCACATCTTCTCTTGCGTCCTCCCCACCAATTCGTTCCACTCACCGCTCATCCCATGGCAATTTCATGTCATGTAGACATTGTTTGAGTCGTTAAAAAATCCCTTGGTAGTGTCATGCATTGATTTAACGCCCAAGAGCTCTTCTGTAATGGATAAGTTGGTGTTCACCCCACAGATGAAAATGCACAATTGAACAGGGTCTGTAACATCAGTGGTATCATCAACAGTGAGTAAATGACAAAGGATTTTCCTTTTTCAGTGAGCTGCTCTTGTAGATCGATGGCTACTGTAGCTCATCCACATAATCTGCCACTGCACTTCTGCTGAAATTGACACTTGCAAATGCTCGCCTTTTATCTGAGCATCCCACTTTGCCAACATTAACAGAAACATGCAGTGGGCCTGGTTCAGCCCAGGGACCTTGTGTTTGATGTAATGTGTCCTAAAGCCTATGTCCTAAAGCCTGTGTCCTAAAGCCTGTGAAGATATTAAACTCATCACATTCCACATGATTAACTAGGAGGTTATTTGGGGTATTTCTACTTCAGTGTGTACCTGTTCTTGGGGAGGGGAGCGGAACTCCTTGGTTTTCTTGGCGGTGACAGCAGCAGACATGTTGAGTGCCAGCATGAGTTCGTTGTACCTAAACTTCTGATTGTACTGCAGCTTGGAGACAAAGTTGTCTGAGAAGGACACGATGGCCTCAATACGATGTTTCAGCTCACAGTCACAGAAGTAGTGGAGTAGCTCACACATCTACAGGAAATAAAAACACACAGAGGGAGAGAGAGATGTGTAGTGTAATATCATCTGGGATTTCAACACAGACACTAATAACACATACGACGAGTGAAGTCATTAGAAGAGAAAGCACTGACAGAGACATTACATGGCTTAGCGACTTTGAAATGGACCATAAATGTCAGGGCATTTTGCAAAGCATGTGATTAAAAACCTGGCTGCTGCACTGGCTCAGTCTCAGTGGCTGTGTTACCTGTCGCTTGACTGGCTCAGGAAGCCTCTTCTCCAGGAGCCCTTTCATTGGCTGCTTGGCCTCTTTGGCCACCTCCTCCTCCCCGGCCTCCACTGCCTTCTCCTCCGCGCCTGTCAGCCCCTCCTTCTCTGTGGCCTCCGTCATGGTGGTGACCGTCCCCTCAGGGTGCTCCATGAACACGTTGGGGTCGATGAGCAGCAGGATCTTATTGACGTCCTGGCTGCCCAGCACACCCATGGTGAGCAGTGTGCCAATCAGCCTTAGTATGGGCACAAACTGGTACTCCACACTGCCCCCCACAGGGTCTCTGATGTGGTGGCCACCACCCTGGACAGCTTCGGTCAACATGGTGATGGCCTTCTCCTTGAGGACATCCACAGGGATCTGGGGACTGTACAGGTGTGGCTCCCGCTTGGTGCTGATGAAGCAGGGCGGGGAGAAGTTGAGCCGGGGCTTCAGGGAGGTGCTCAGGCCCACCCCGGGAGGAGAGTGATGCTTAGAGGAATCACAGAACAGACGGATGCTGCGCGTCTCCTCGGTGATGGGGATGATGAACTCGTTGTTCATCATGAGGCGGGCTTCCTTGGCCGTCTCCAGGTGAACGCTGATGAGGACGTTGTAGAAGCCCTCGCGCAGTACGCCCGAAAGATACTGGTTGTCAATGGTGTAGAGCAACTGTGATTGGTCGAGGTGCGAGCAGAGGGCGTGGGCCACGCGGGTGTTTCCCAGGGCGCACAGGGCACAGTAGAGCTTCAGAGTGTGGTGGTGGAAGGTCCTCAGGTCCTCCTGCTCTGAAAGTTCCATCACGTCAACACACCTAGGGGGAGGTCAGCGGGAGTCAGTGCAACACAGTTTGAACACACACAGGAGCAATACTGAAGTGCCGATGTCGTCGGCCAGAGTGCACGTGAGGCCTCCGCTTATATCTGTGTAAAGTGTGCACATCGGAACGTCTACCTGTTCTCCTCAGGTATGTGGACAGCCAGCATCTGCAGGGGCTCCAGACACTGAACCAACCAGCCGTGTCTCTCGCTGACCCTGGAGGTCTCCACCTTCAGGAAGGTGTTGGGCATGCGGCTCCACAGCACTGAGGTGATGGTCTGGACGTCCAGCCTTGGAGGGCACTGGGGCACTGGGTTCCTGTGTTCACTCTTAAAAATGGCCGCCGAAAGGGGCATGGCGTTCTGTAGGGGTCACACAGAGTGACACTGTGGCACACAGTGACGGTATAGCAGTACAAAGGGGGACAGATTGAATGGGGTTTCTCTACCTTTATCTTGGCCAGCTCAAACTGGAAGAGATTGGGGCTGGTCGGTCGCACGAACACGGAGGGAAACAGCTTGGTGTTGGGTTCCACCTGGATGAGAAAAAGCTCAGCATTAAAACAACACGCTGCAGAAAGAACAGGCTCATTGAGACCACACTGCAGTAACAGAGAGTTGCTATGGAGGGCAGATTAGAAGTGAAAGCAATTAAAGTCCATAATGTTCTGGAGCTACAGTATCTGACCGTGCATTTGCATGCGTGCACGCGAGTGTGTGTGTGTCTTTGTGCATTGTTGCTTATGTTGCTGACTGAGACTAGAAAGATGCTGGCAGGAGGACTCAGACCAGTTTAAAAGCATGCCATGTTTCTGCAAAGCGGAGGACTTAAGAAGATCATGCCCTTCCATGGGGAGATGTTGTTATTTAGTTTAAATGCTGGCACAGCCCTTACTCTGCTGCTGAGCTGGAGGCAGGGAAGACTGACTATCACAATGAGTAATGAACCGATCAGGACAGGTAAATCTGTGTGTACAGAAGAGATGGTGTAGGTCTGATGAGTTGCAGACTGCACGATGGGACAGATAGTGTTGGACTGGAACCGCACAAGACAGACTGAGTAGATGAGTTGATATGAGAGAGACTGTACCCGAGATAAACAGTGTAATTGGCTATGCGGTACCTGGTAGGCAGTGGCCAGCTCCTTCCCATTGGCACTGAAGGTCACCAGGCCAGTGGCCAGGTCAATTAGACAGCCTATCTCTAGGTCCACATTACTGCGACTGGACGAGTGGCCGGAGCTGGTGACGTCACCCCCCCACACCATGTAGCAGTTACTCCTCCTCACACTGGGGAAGGAGGAGAGAGGACAGGAGGAGAAACCAGGAAACCGAAACCAGGAGACACAGTTCATTACGATGCATACCCACGTGTGGATGGGGGTTGCCTTAACAACATGCTTACCTCTCGTGGACCCGCCCACGCTCGTCACCCAGGGTAACCGTCACTGTCCTGTTCTTACTGAGGTTGAAGTGGTTGCTATAATAATGGTAATCAGGGGTTACCCAGCCCACCCACACACAGGTTGGATCCTGACCAGCGAAAACCTTCACAGAGTAGTAGTACTGCAAGACAACACAGTGGGAGTTATTATCTAGAGTACACCCTGTCACAGTAGTAGTACTACAAGACAACACAGTGGGAGTTATTATCTAGAGTACACCCTGTCAGAGTAGTAGTACTGCAAGACAACACAGTGGGAGTTATTATCTAGAGTACACCCTGTCAGAGTAGTAATACTACAAGACAACACAGTGGGAGTTATTATCTAGAGTACACCCTGTCAGAGTAGTAGTACTACAAGACAACACAGTGGGAGTTATTATCTAGAGTACACCCTGTCACAGTAGTAGTACTACAAGACAACAAAGTGGGAGTTATCATCTAGAGTACACTCTGTCAGAGTAGAAGTACTACAAGACAACACAGTGGGAGTTATTATCTGGAGTGCACCCTGTCAGAGTAGTAGTACTACAAGACAACACAGTGGGAGTTATTATCTAGAGTACATCCTGTCAGAATAGTGGTACTACAAGACAACACAGTGGGAGTTATTATCTAGAGTACACCCTGTCAGAGTAGTAGTACTACAAGAGAACATGACAGGAGATCATGAAGTATGTCCGGCGTTATGACCAGTTCTTGATGATCACATTTCATACCGTGGTGATGTGGCTGTAATCTGATCCTCTAATTCCATCATGACTGTGTCTCATCGACTTGGGTGGATGTCTACAAGGAAAACATGAACATTGAAGAAGGACGTCAAAATGATAAGATAAAGCGCTGGTGCAGATTGGCTGTGGAACAGGCTTTTCTCAGATCTTTCCTCCTCCCAACTACAGCTCGTGAAGCTTCTGTGCAGGTAATTCTCCTCACAGCTGCTGCCTGCTGCTCTCTCTCTGCTGTTAACACTACCTCCCCACCACACCCTTCCCCACACCCTTCCCCACACCCTGCAGCCATGATCACCTGTCTTTATAGGGCGGAGTCTAGTCTAGGACTCTACACATTTGCACATGTTACAAACTTGTCGGTTAAACCCTGGAGGTTATTACAAACGTAAGCACAGAAACATGCAGTCTATTCAGGCAGTCTATTCAGGCTTCATACCAAACATATAGCAGACACAGAAAGGAAGCGTTAATAGTGATTGAATGTTCTTTTTTCAAGGTCAATGCCAACATTCGGTAAAGAGGCAGTCAGACAGAGCCGTATAAGCATGCTTGTCAATTGTCAAAGTCTGTGAGTAAAGAGGAAACTCTAAAGGGAAGGGGTTAAGGGGGAGGATAAGCATACAGAAGTACAGTACATCTGAGAAAAGCTAGGTCCACAGCCACTTTGTTGAAACCGGCTCTGTCTGTCAGAAGAGATCTGACCTGAGTTTGAGGGACTGGTGTTCCTCGTTCACGCCGTTCATGTCGATGACAGAGCTGGTCTTGAAGAAGGAGTGGAACTCCACAGGCATGCTCAGACGACAGTACACCATGTCACCATTACTGTTCTGGGTCCCAAACGTTTTATGGCTCACTTTCAGACAGGGAGGGCTGTCAATGGTGCCATCTATTCTGGTCACCTGGGAAGGATCACATTGTTGCTATTTTATTTATTTATTTATTCTGAAACATGAAGTAAAATAGCCCTCTGCCTATTTCTGTGAACCTCAACATATTCATAAAAAATGTTGCAGGACGAAATTTCAAAAAAATTGAAGATTAACAATTTGGGCAACCTATATATAACACTGTAATACAGTGACAGTGAAATACAACACAACTAGCATCAAATAATACAGTAACAATCAAAAACCAATCAAGAACTAAATCGATTTTGTGATTGATTTTAATATTTATATGATTGTGGTTCTTACCATTATATGATTGTGGTTCTTTGGAACATTGACAAAGGTGGGGAGGCGTTTGCTGAACCACATTGTGACCTCCCGGTTCATATTGACTGCAAACGGTTCGAAGCCCTCCTGGAGACCGCACATGGTGTAGTACTTAAAGGTGCTGGCGTCCTTCCCCAGGTTCATACGACCCACCTGCGACAGGCCCAGACTACACACTGGGATAAAACCTGTGTGAGAGAGAGAGTGAGACAATACCAGTCTGCCATGCACATCTGGGGAGTGTCAATCCAGCTATTACTAAAAGCCCATTTAAAAGTGTCAAATTACATGAAGGTCATTTCATAATATGAAGATTTTTTTTTTTTTTTACTTCTCAGCATAGTTTTTTTTTAGGCTAACTTGTCAGCATGTCTGTAAATGCTCTAGCGGCACAAAGCCATAACACAGGGAGCAGAGCTTTGAAATATCCTTGACACAGCCTTCGTCGTCTGTCTAACCCACACATACACACACACGCTCCTGCCTGCCTCACACATTCAAAGGCTCACCGTCCTCTGTCTCGAAATCAGTGAAGCAGAGCTCAGAGCCTTTATTGGTGATGAGGATCTCTCCGTTCAGGGTGAAGATCATAGACTTGTCCTCCATGTTAATCATGCATCCCACCACATCCCCCGCGTGCCAACACCGACCAAAGAAACGGCTGCCCATGTTCAGACGGTGACCCTAAAGACAAAAACACGTGCACACGTGCACACACACACCAGTAACGTTTGGAATCCAACTCAATCGTATTTTGAGCATTTATTATTGACAATAGTCTTCAGCGTACTCTGAAGTTTGACGATGTAGGAGAAAGAAGGGAGGGCTCACCCTGTATCCGTCGAAGACAAAGGCCAGCTGGTCAGTACCCAGCTCTACATCAGGCCTACATCCGGGTCTGGCCCAGCCCACACGCATGTCTCCCCCCGTCACTGCCTCAAACTCAAAGTACCACTTCCCCGTCAGCACGGCGTACGTCCTCTCCACACGGAAGAAGCGAATTTTGTCGATGCTCAGTCTCTCCATCACGTGGGCTGCTGGGTAGGAGGACGCCACGGTATCAAAGCATGGAGTCATACTGTTCTACACATCGTTTTCCGGCCCTCATCACCTGACCAGGCCAAATGTGGGACCTAGTTAAGGTCATGGAGTCAAGAGAACTCTGGTAATTCGGAGCCAGAAATGATAAATATTCCCTACCAAGGGGAAACTTACCGCCCTCCTGGTCGGGAGGTTCGATGTTGTATCCGTATCCAATCAGAGTGCGGACGGCCTCGCGGAGGCTGTCCCTGTTGGACTTCTTGGTGCGTTCATCTAATAAAGCATACGGCACCAGACGTGGGTTCCGCTTGCTCTTCAGATCCTGACGAGCACAAACAGAATCACACCACCCATCCTCCTGGTGACACGTGGTCAGTTCCAGGGACACAGCCTAGGCCAGCATTTCTTACAACCGAGCAGTCAATCTTGAAAGGTCATTCATTAGTTAATGGGGATTTGGTTTACACTCTTTATACTCTGCTCAAAAGTACAAGGTGGCGATTAACTAAGCAAGACATTTTCTGGTATAACTTTCACTAAGACCATATCGGTCTTATGTGTGGGTACTTCACCTGCTGAATGCCATAGGTCCAACCTTGTTTGATCCTGTCTTTCGCCCACACATTGTGGGCATTCTCTGCCAGTTTATCTACCAGGAGCTCCTGACCTGGGGTCAGTTTCACATCAGACAACTCCAGTGGCGTGGGCTTGTAACCATTCGACATCATGTAGCTTAAATCGAAAAACAATACATTATTAAGATTAACCACTGGACAAAAGACAGATGATGTGGTATTTCAAACCTTTCACTTTTACACATTTTGCTCTAGTGTCCATATTACATATATTCCATCATCTGTTACTGTATGGCCTTACTTCTTTGGGAGTTTAATCTTCTTCAGGTCCTCTTCTGCATTGACATTTACTTGGACAACATGGCATCCTAATGCCAGCAGGGTCCTGTGAAGATATACACAGATTAACACTCTCCACTTGTGTACACTATCATCATACTATTATCATATTTGCTTACAGAATTTTATTGCAATACAGAATTACAACTGAATCAATGGAGCCATATACAAACAGTAAGATTGTTAAATGCTACTATAAAACCATAAATCTTAAAGATGTAATACAGGTCTAATACAAAACATAGATCTCCTTAAAATTGTTATACAGGTCCAATATAAAACTATAGATCTCCTATAGACGTAATATAGGCCTAATTTAAAACCATAGATATCTTCTTAAAGAGGAAATACAGGTCCAATACACAACCATAGATCTCCTATAGACGTAATATAGGCCTAATTTAAAACCATAGATCTCCTATAGATGTAATATAGGCCTAATTTAAAACCATAGATATCTTCTTATAGAGGTAATACAGGTCCACTATAAAACCATAGATCTTAAAGAGGTAATACAGGTCCACTATAAAACCACAGATCTTAAAGATGTAATACAGGTCCACTATAAAACCATAGATCTTAAAGATGTAATACAGGTCCACTATAAAACCATAGATCTTAAAGATGTAATACAGGTCCACTATAAAACCATAGATCTTAATGATGTAATACAGGTCCACTATAAAACCATAGATCTTAAAGATGTAATAGAGGTAAAACCATAGATCTTAAAGATGTAATACAGGTCCACTATAAAACCATAGATTTTAAAGATGTAATACAGGTCCACTATAAAACCATAGATCTTAAAGATGTAATACAGGTCCACTATAAAACCATAGATCTTAAAGATGTAATACAGGTCCACTATAAAACCATAGATCTTAAAGATGTAATACAGGTCCACTATAAAACCATAGATCTTAATGATGTAATACAGGTCCACTATAAAACAATAGATATTTTCATAAAGATGTAATACAGGAAACAATACAAAACCAAAGATCTTCTTCAAGATGTAAAACAGGTCCACTATAAAACTATAATCTCATTAAAGATGTAATACTGGTCCAATATAAAACCATTATCTCCTTAAAGATGTAAGAGAGATCCAATATAAACAATAGATCTCCTTAAAGATGCAATACAGGTCCAAAATAAACCATAGATCTCCTTAAAGATGCAATACACGTCCACTATAAAACCATAGATCTCTAAAAAGCTATTATGGGAGGAGCATCACCGGAGACTGTATCAGTAGGATCTCACTACTTCGTCACTGTAGGATGACAAATGAGAGATGTGGTATGATGGCAGAATGGCAGGGCTGCTCCCTAGAGGCCCACGCTGTCTGTCTGTCATGTCACTGTCACTGTAGAGGAACATTAATCAAACCAGGTCTCAGTATAACACGCAAACACACTACGGTCTCTTAAAATGTCGTGTTTCTCAGTGTCTGGCGGTGGGCTGTCAGTGGATGAATAGCAGGAGTCCTGTTGTGGCAGCTTGGTGATGTCAGGATTGCTATGGGGTCTCCTGGGCTAAAAACCCAGAAGGAGAGAGCTCCTCTGTTCTATCGCTTTCCTTGTCATCCTTTCTCAGCAGGACTAAGAAGCACAGGGCTAGTGATAATGCAGGACATACTTAAAAGTTTCCGTTGACATCTGCAGGTTATAATTCTTTTCGGTTTCAGGCAGCTTGGAAAAATCCACAAGGCATGGGTGCTGGCGTTTATTATCGTCCCTTATCTGAGAGAAACAGAAATAATTGTTAATGTATTTATATAATGTACATACTACCGTTCAAAAGTTTGGATTCACTTAGAAATGTCCCTGTTTTCAAAAGAAAGCACACTTTTTTGTCCATTAAAATAACATAAAATTTATCAGAAATACAGTGTAGATATTTTTAATGTTGTAAATGACTACTGTAGCTGGAAACAGCGTGATTTTAAATGGAATATCTACATAGGCGCACAGAGACCCATTATCAGCAACCATCACTCCTGTGTTCCAATGGCACGTTGTGTTTGCTAATCCAAGTTAATCATTTTTAAATGCTAATTGATCATTAGAAAACTGATTATAAAAAACCGTTAGTCAATTCTTGTTCTGAAAATTAAAACTAGTCCATGCGAGATATTGCCAAGAAACTGAAGATCATGTACAACGATGTGTACTACACCCTTCACAGAACAGCGCAAAGTGGCTCTAACCAGAATAGAAAGAGGAGTGGGAGGCCCCAGCGTACAACTGAGCAAGAGGACAAATACATTAGAGTGTCTAGTTTGAGAAACAGATGCCTCATAGGTTCTCAACTGGCAGCTTTATTTTTTTTTAAAATGTTTTTCTTTCAAAAACAAGGAAATTTGTAAGCAACCCCAAACTTCTAAACGGTAGTGTACATAGATTAGATTAGATAGATAGATAGATAGATAGATAGATAGATAGATAGATAGATAGATAGATAGATAGATAGATAGATAGATAGATAGATAGATAGAATTTTTTTTAATGGAATGCGTGTGTTGAAGAAGAGTCACAGAGATATTACAAAATCAAATACCTTATTATTAAACGAGACAACTATACAACACCATGGTAAGCACAACTGAAACCACAATCAAGGTTACTGTGAATCAAGGTTACAGGAGTGACATGGACTAGCCTGACGGACATGTTGTGAATGTAGAGAAGAAGCATGTTTTCTCTGGAGAAAGAGAGACGAGTCTGGAATACGGATTAAGATATGTATTCTTGACTGCTTTGATCTACGCCAGATAAACCCCTTCGGATGGTCTCTGCAGCCAAGGCTATATCAGATCCATGTTGACCAAAAAAACATGCAGTGCCTTTGTTGTGCAGATATGTGGCTATTTTTTGATAAATGTACCCCAGACAGCTCTTTGGTGAACAGTATAAGAACTGTTCTGCAGCAGGAATGCTTTAACAAGCAGAGTTTCTTACAGTCACTAACAGTCCATTCACAGATGATTGTCCCAGAGGACACAGAAACACTGTTAGCCTCCCTATGAGTCACATCTAGTTTAAGACTATTTTTATACTCTTAACGATCTATGCTTAAACAACCATTAACTTTATGCAAAAGCAATCCAGACCTCAGATTATAAAATGTCTGGTAATGTCTGGTAACTAATATCAATACATTCAGACAAAGTGCTTCTCAAACCCATAGCAACACCAGCCAATAGAACTCTCACCTTTCTACTGTAGGACTTATATAGCTTATATAGCTAATTATAGCTGACGAGTCACATAATGAAAAATGTCATAATGGAATACGTTATAGACAGACAGAAGGACAGAGAGACAGATAAATAAATAGTTAGAGAGAGAGAGACAGATGAAAAGATAGAGTCAGAGTGCAAGCAAGACAGATAGATAAAAATATTGATCATGTAAGAGAAAGAGACGGAAAGATAAATAGATGAAGTCAGAGAGAGACAGACAGATAAATAAAGTCAGAGAGACAGTCAGATAAACAGATAGTTAAAGTGAGAGAGAACAAGACAGATAAATAAAGTCAGAAAGACAGACAGCACCTAGGCTGTCTCATCCACAGGCTGGGGCCCTGCTTCTCCGTGTCAGCCATATGCAGGGAACACACTTATCTGCGGAGTGACTCAAGTAACAAATATAAAAAGAAAGTGATGCGGCAGCTGACGCAGAATCATGGCTGCTGATAAAACGCACATCGTCTGACAAAGATTGGTGTAAGGTGACAAAGATTTGCGCTAGGCAGAGCAATTGCGACAAGCGATGAGAGAGCTGACGAAAGACTTCCTTCTGATGACTCATCAGCTAAAATTATCCAGCTGGCTCTCCCCTCTTTGTCAAGCACTGGGGCTGTGTTCTCTGGAGAGTGGAACACCAGCACTGTCCATGTGTGCATGGTGATCATCCTGGCAGTACAATGTATCTCGTTAACACCAGATATAAGAGCCACCCTGCTGTGTCTGGGGTGCAGAATTATGTTTTAATGAATGAGAGAGAGCTTGACCCTGGTGTAATAAATGTCCTCATCCCAAATCAAAGACTGTATTAAAATGTTAGAATTGAAGGAATGGCTGGCTGGCTGTTCTGTGGGTTGAGAAGTCTGTCACAGTGGATTTTAAATGGGGATAGGGAGGAAGGAGGAACTGAAGGAATGAGACAATCATTCAGCATGGAGGAAGGATGGGGAATGGCATGGGTTCTACGCTACTGTGGATTTGTAACAGAGACAGAAGAGCTGTGTTGCAGAATGTCTCTGGTATTAATAGTCTGCACCTTTAGTAAGGACAGCAGGGCACAACAGGTCACTTTGGCAATGATCTACTAACATGAAACCATGGAACACTCACCCAACCGTGAAATCACTTCATGAATTAGCATCCAGTTAAATTATCTGGAATTAAACTAGCAAGACGAAGGTAAAATTACCCTGAATAAGCCCATTCAATCAGTTACTGTACTGTTAGTGTCTATTTTAGTTCCTTGTGACCTTGAACTGAAATGCAATTGTTCAAATATGTCACTGAGGTATTTTGCCAGGTTAATTCATATAGGGTCTTCTTTGAAATACGGTAGTATTAGCGCTGAAAAAAAGGGCATGCAGTTTGGCACTACAACTAATAAGGTAGCATAATGACTTGAAATACTTTTAACCATTATGATACCATTGTGCCATTAGTACAATTAGAAACACAGATAATGGGAAAAAACATGACAAATCATTTTCAGTAAATTAGGAATTTGCTGAAGTGGAGGCCATCAATGCTAATATCTAAGCTCAATAATCGTATACAGATAATTCCCTAAATATAATTCATGATTTAATTGCAATGTTGTTTCTCTTAACACAAAGAGACCCGTTGGATTGAGCCACACCAAATGATCATTGTAAACCCCTATATTTACTGTATGATATATTATGAAACAATGTGATTAGCTTATAATTTTTATTCAGACCCCTTAGAGTCACTAGAAATAAGAGTATCTGCTAAATGACTTCAATAATAACAGTGTCCCACTGAAGAGGAAGCTCGGGGTCTTGTATAGCTCTTCAATCAGTGATTGTCAAGACGTTAACACCATTCAAATTAAAGTTTCCGCAGATACTCTATAGATATTTTAATAACAAACTATCTGCAGATATGCAAACTGCTTGGGAGGGCAAGGGTTAGTGTTAGTAGATAGTTACTGACAGACAGTAGATTTTTGGGACTCTCCAATCAAAGTGTTAACAGGCAATAGAATAAACACTTCACTTCACTATATAACATTAAAAATGACAGATATCTGTTAATGTAAGAATCCTCTGACACATCACCAGAGGGACAGGCCAGGTTGCTGGCAGTCATGTTGTGTTGATTTAAAAATGTATTCACATGGTGCGAACATCAACGCCTACCACCGCAATTCAAGAATGGACCTTTTTAACAATTACAAAGAATGTCCTGCTGTTCCCTTGGTTAAAAGACCTGCATTGTAATTCATGACTGATTAAGTACACAGAAATAATGAGTCTTGCACCGACAAACAAACTAAAATGCAATGTCTTGAATGAGAGGTACAGTATAAGGAGCACAATAGGAGAAAAAAGGGAGTATTCTTCACTTACCCTCTGTTTGGTTTGAACCGCAAATTATAAAAGAGAAAGCAAAATGGTGTACAGACTTGTTTTGTTGAATTAATGATGGTAGAGGTTGCAAGATTAGGTTGGATTTAATGGATTTTACATACTGATTATATTGATAATTGGGTAATTATTTACTTTTAACTACATCTCGATTACACATTTATTACACATCTATACACATTTCATAAATGTGTTATAACAGATACAAACACGTTATTAAAGGTTAATTCAATATATCCATAGCATCTATTGCACATTCATGTCATGCTATTCAAGAGCTGATAGGCAGGACTGTTTTTTGTAGATGCTTTCAAAAGATGGCCATTCTTAAAAGTGTGATTCTGCCACAAATTGTGTGAATAGCCAAACCACATTTAGAAAAAAAACATACAGTAAGTATCCTGTACTGCTCTACCAAGCAAAATAACAGTAACTTCATATTGGTCAAGAAAATAGCTTTTGATACATTACATATATGCTTTAGCATATGGACAAATATCCTGTCTCCATTGTGATGTGTTAAGGAGAAAATGGGGGTCAAGTTGGCAGTTAGCAGATCCAGTGAAACCAAAGGAAAAGGCGGTATCTGCCATCACTCAGTTACTGCCTTTTCCTTTTGTTTCAGCAAGCCACAGCTTCTATGGTTTACCTTGGTGTTGTTGATGGGTCTTTCCTGATACAGTTGTCAACATATATGAAACCGACAGCCACATACAAATAGACTGTACCTGAAACGCAGTGTGGGTGCTTTCAACAGTCAAGCTAATACGCTATTCTAGGTTACAGACCTTCTCCTTCTTATTGAGGTCAGTGGTGCATTAAGATTCTCAGGTGCATGTTTTCTTCCTGTGTTTCAACCCTACAAGGGAGTTTCAGCCACTGCTCATCAATCTCAAGTTGCTACTTGCTCTTCGGGGTATTAGGCTGGGTGTATGTATGCGCTTTCTGTGACCACCGCTGACGTAACTTGTCCCAAAGCCCTGACTCAAGCCACATCAACCAGCAAGACAACTGGGATCTCAGGCCCGTATGTCCCTGGTCTGACCACTCAGTGTTTCGGGCCTCTTAGAAGGCATTAAGGACCACTTTTAAATGCCTGGGTAGAGGCTAGGCTCATGCAGAGCAGATAAAACTTGGCTGAGCACTTACATCTGGGTAGCCTAGGGATAAATCCTACAGGATGTAACGTCTGTATTACGGCGTATAAAAGAAAGAAAACCCTCTCTGTTACATCTGAGATTATTAACTGCATGGTTCAAAACCTGAATGTGGATTGGCTTCAAGTGGTGGTAAATGTGACTTTACTGTTCTGTTTGCGTTGTTAACCAGTGTATATTAGCAAAAGGTACCTCAGGGATGTGTGAAATATACCCAATATACCATGACTAGGGGCAGCCCTTAGTATTTTGACCATAAACCACAATCTCCTGGGCAATATTGCTTAAACAGACATTTGAAAAAGCACATGGGGGAACCCTAAAATCAATACACAAGAAAGAAAATATCCACTAGATACCCCGCCTGCTCAGGAGGTGAAGATGAAAAGCCTGTCTGGCACAAATACCCTCTCTGGTGGAAGACTTACTGTTCTGCCGCCCAAGTCCACAATGGATAACCGTATGGACTGGAGCTCTGGTCCCCACTCGTCCCCACTCGTTCTACCACTGCTCGGACAACAATGCTGTACCTATCTGGAATGTCAATCATGACAATGCGCAATTTTATACAAGCGAGTGGCTAAATCCCAAATAATCACCTTCCCCTCAGCTTTTCAACCATCATTTGCACTTATGTTGCCTGATATACTGTGTTAGTACGTGATTAAAAAACTCAATTGAATGTAAAATAATCACCGGAAGAGTGAAAGTTATGTTACGAGTTGAAAATATTCAACTCCTGCAGGAAAGACCCCGCGGAAGGATACAGGGTCTGGGGGCTGTTGAGCTAGTTCATAGGATTTGGCTCTTCGCTAACAGTTATGTTTTTTACAACTGTCTAAAAAGTCAAACTAAACAATTTCTGTTGAGTGAAGCGGTAAATTTGACCCTGCCCTTACAAATCTAATATAACAGGCATACAGCCTACCACAGATGAGCAGCATGTTTTATGGGAACCCTATAAATTCCTTCCTAACTACCAAGGCCACTACACACACTCTCTCAAGGTGCGGTCCTAAAAACTGTGCCAACAGATTTTACGCCAACCATCGTCTCTACTTCACTATTTTTATATACGAACATCAAACTGTGAGAAAACATGCCTTTTTAGAGAATGTATGTTCTTTTTAGTTCTATACTTTTGTTAGAGAACACAACACAGAGGAATGTTGCTTTGAAATATGTGCCATTTTCCTTCCGTTCTTGGAAACTGCACAAAGGGCAATGGTTGGACATGTGATGCTCACTACTGATAGGACCCCATATATCCTGTCCATACATCCTGTCCATACACCCTGTCCATACATCCTGTCCATACACCCTGTCCATACACCCTGTCCATACATCCTGTCCATACATTCTGTCCATACACCGTCCATACATCCTGTCCATGCACCCTGTCCATACACCCTGTCCATACATCCTGTCCATACACCCTGTCCATACATCCTGTCCATACATCCTGTCCATTCACCCTGTCCATACATCCCGCGTGTGGATCCAAGAACAATGTAGGCTATAAAAGAACGCAGGGAGGTTGGAACATACATTGCACTTATATGACTGGAAGACAGCCAGATAGTGGAGGGATGTACTGAAGGTTTGGTCTAGTATAAATATGCTGTTTAAGACAGATATTTGGGGAAGCACAAAGACATCTGGAAAGAACAAGAAGAGAGAAATGCAAAGAAGGAGAACATCTAGGAAAGACGTACTATATTTTGAGAATAAACAACGCTTCTCTGACTCCTGACTTCATTATTATTCTGCAAAAGAGCCAGAAGCCAGCAAAACTAAAATTGAGGGGGCTAAGTCCCCTTTTGCTTGATGCGGTACTTCAAATGCACTCTTCCCGCAACGCAAACTGCTCCATTGCATTTGACATAATATTTGGTGAACATCAGGCCATGGGACACACGGATTGCATCGATACACTGCTGCATGGTACATGGTATTTTGTATAGACACAATTCAACAGAAATAATCATGCAGCATGGAGAGTTTATCTATCAGTTAGGCGCAGATGTTCACCATGATCGTGATGCCAGACATGCTGCACGGTTTGTCAAAAGTATTCAGATGCCAGATGTTTTAACGTCCTGAACTGTTTCATTGTAGATTAATGATACATGTTCACTGATCCAGCCAGCATAACATTAATAACACAAAAATTTTCCCCCCAAAATACAGCAAAGATTTCCCTCACAGACGCTGAACGTTCTTTTCATAACTGTCCAGATGTTTATTATGGATACAATCAGCAATCAACTTTGATTGTGTACGTTTTGATTAAATGTATTGAGCTGTCAGTGTGCTCGTTTATATCCCATAAATACATAGTTCAAAGGTACACGTCAGCATCTTCTTCGGTGGTAGATCTACTTGTGTTTCTGATAGCAGCGGGTCAGATTGCACTCCAGCGGAATGAATTGACATCCAACGCAACGCATATGGCTTGACAAATTTGGTGTGTCCCTGGCATCAGGTGTTATGCCTGATGTCCACCAAATGCATACGACTTTGATAGATTTTTAGTCCGGCATTGTGGCACATGCTTCGCGAGGCTGCAAAGTGTGTGGCAGCACAGAGAAGAGCATTTTAGCTTTCTCTGGGCTATTAAAGTGTGCTGATAATACCGGGAAAGTTTTGCTAGTATTGGATTATCTACGTGGTCTGTTGAATATAATATAATTAGCTGTAAAGTGTGAGCTGGGTTTTGGTTATTATTAAATCGTTTTTGATTACTTAAAATATTAAGCAGATAACAAATCTCACTAGCTAAACTGGGAAACTGTTTCAAATAGCTTGCTGTAGTCTGTTTTTGTCTTCTATTAACTTCCGGTTACAATGGCAAAAAAAGACGGAAGAGCTGAAATTATTGAATGTATGCAGTACTCCAAACACACTAGGGTCTAGTCTCGCAATACAAATGACCTTTGCGGACTAAGTAAGACCACAGCAGCTGTTCAAATCTATTGTGAGCCAGTAGGAGACTGCCAGGACTCTACTGTCAGTCCAACTTTGTTTGTTTTGGTTTCTGGTTTCTGATATTTGGGGAATATCTTTGCTGCGTGTTTGATTAAACACCCTCGAGCATCACACCTCCAAACATCTCCTGTCGTTTCTCTGCTAACATTACAATACATTTTACAAATAGGTGACCCCAGAGGGAACTGATCGGGATACACCATGATCTAGCAATTGAGCCACATAGGATTTACCTGATTTCTGTGCTAGCAACATCAAATGATTTTAATAAAATCTAAATATTTTCTTAAAAATTATGGTATCCATACTATTTGACATTTAACAGACTTACAGTATGTAAATAAATAGGGAAATAGGAAATATTCTACTTTGATTTGCCTAGAATTCGCACATATCCTTTTATGTTGGTGGCACAGTTGAGAGGGGTTAACTGAATAGTTTGGCAATAAAGGGCTTATCTATACTGTATGAACAGGGAATTGGATTTTAATTTACCGTGACTGCATATAATTTATATACCAACCCTTCATTTGTGGGTTATAGTGGGGGAAATATTAGCATAGATTTAAAAACACTATCGTATTCACTAACAACAGTAGGGAAAAGCACACTCTTGAAAACAGCCATAAAATTGAGCTCCTGCTTAGCAAGACATGAAAGCGCTATAGATATGCTATGGATATATTGAGTTAACTTTCAATAAAACAGTTTGACTCGTTATAACATTATAACATGCCCATGGAATGCTTGTAGATGTATAACTAATGTGTAACAAAGATACATTCAAAGTAAATCATCACCAATAATTATTAAACATACACATTTGCAAGCTGGCATTAATTTCCTAATAAAAGTTGATTTATATTAATGTTTGTACTGGCTGAAACAATGGACCGAAGACCCATTTATGAGACATGTATTGTGTATGCTAGTATGTATGTCAACAATAAAAGGGTAAACCAGTGCTCTGTGAATCCACTCTCTGCATCAGCATAAAGAGGTCTCTTACCTTCCCATAAGACCAGCCCAGCTCGATCTTGTTCATGCCCCAAAGCTCGTGGATATTCTCAGCCAGTCTATCCCGGACTTTCTCAAGGTATGGCGGCATGACGATCTGAGAGACAGAGAACAAAATTAATATTTGTAAGATTAAAAAAACAAATGTAACTTCTCTTAGTAGACATTGGATCATTTTGTGGACATTTCGCAACATCTCTGAAGGTGAGATTGTACAACAGCCTTAAAAACATCCAGCGTAATCACTGCGTTTCAGATATGAGCCTATGTTACCTGGCTGGTCTCTACAGGGGTGGGTATGAAGGAAGCCTGGGACATAAACTGAGTGGTTCCCAGCAGGTCTCGAACCCCATCTATATCCCTCTTATACTCCTTCACTGGCTCCACTTTCATCTTCTCCTTGGGAAGCAGGGCCTCGTAACACGGAGCGTAGCCTGACGGAGGCAGGAACTTGAAGTCGCCGTGACGTCCCCCCAAAAGGAAACGGACCCTAGACGGAGTCAGTGTGATAGGTTAGAAGAGGGGGGTTAAGCAGAGCCCAGCCATAACCCAAACCCCAGCCCAGTGCTGACTAAGTGCTAGCCAAGGAGGGCACAGGAGAAACTAGGGCTAAACCCCACTCTGAGAACTAAGCAGCATTTCAGCGCTCCTGGGCCCTGACCATAATAGCAGCTGAAGTAGTAGTTATGGTGACACAATCATTCCAGGTCTTTTCTGAGTGCCGTGCCCAAATCAATAATTAAGTGTCATATGTGCCACAGTGACTATCTGTGCTGTAGCATAACAAGGCCTTACTGCTCAGAGTACCAGAAATGCCCCACAGGGTTCATTACGTACAGTGTCTGCTGTGGCCTACGTTTCTCATGTGACATTGTGCGCATGTAAAAAATGCAGAAACACTAGCGGAATTTCTAGAACATTGAAATTATATTGATTTTGTAAAATTACCTGCAAATGAGATTTTGGAATTAAATATGAAGAGAAATGTCTGGAGCTGTCAATTGTCCCATCTCAGGGCAGAGTAACGTCCATAATAGTAAAACAGCATTTTGCTGCAAAAAACGATCATGAAATACCAGGAAGGTTACTGGGGCCTGAAATTTCATTTTACAGACATGTCAGTCACATCATCTGAGTTGGCCATGGCAACACAACAGTGTAACACACATGCCTAGGCCCCTCCCTTAGTTCACATTCTTTAATGACAATTTATTCTTTTTTTCACAGGCTGTCTTGTCAAGTTCTGGTAGTCAATAAAATCACCCAATTGCTATTTCTGCTATAAAAACAAAAACCAATTGAGAACCAGGTAACCAATTGAGAACCAATTCTTACTTATAATAACGACCTGGCCAAAGGATTAAATACTGCACACACAGGAATACAATTGATATGCTGTACAATGGAATAGGGAAGAGATGGCCAAATGGGTTTCCTTTGGGAATGTTTTTAGAAATTGAAGTAGGTTTTTGTTTTTGAGTTCATTGACTCGCACTGTTAAAACTCCACAGATGTGCAGAAATGAAAAACGCTCAGGGTGATGCTTAACACCAAAAGCAAGGTCTAACACTAAAAATGAGGTCTAACTCTAAAAGCAAGGTCTAATACTAAAAACAAGGTCTAACTCTAAAAGCAAGGTCTAAAACTAAAAACAAGGTCTAACACTAAAAACAAGGTCTAACAACACTAAACACAAGTTCTAACACTATAAGCAAGTTGTAACACTAAAAGCAGGGTCTAACACTAAAAACAGGGTCTAAAACAAAAACAGGGTCTAACACTAAAAGCAAGGTCTAACACCAAAAACAAGGTTTAACACTAAAAACAAGGTCTAACACTAAAAGGAAGTGGAAAACGATATCTAACAAAAAAGAATGAATTTGAGGGATGAATGGAAGCCATGAATGGAAGCCATTTGAGAAAAGTGCCATGTACTGTATGTGTATACACTACGTGTTCATATCCATTAATGACACATACTTGACCCCAGCGGAGAAGCTGACAACAGGGAAGAAGAGTCCATCGATGTTGAAGTTCTCGAACATGCCCTGGACTGGTTGTCCGTTGATCCTGAAGGAGATGCTGGGAGCTCCCAGATCCAGACAACAGCTCACCACGTCCTCTGAGGTCAGGATGTGCTGGTTAATGGAAGCCACCGCCCGGGAAATACGACCTGCAATAAACCACAGTCTCAGCTCAGAAAAATTAGACACACTCAAGCTTGTACAACAAGCACACACACACACACACACACACACTGTGGCAGAGAGATTTGCCCCACAGGGGAACAAACTGTCTAGACAGTGTGGCCCTCACCTTAGAACACCTCTAATAAGGTACTATGTATAATTCAGGTGACGTAATATACTTCAGATTCTGTGGATTCCGATCAAAACAAACTGACCTGACCAGAGATGAAGTCCATCAAAGCCGTAGGAGTAGAGGTCGTCCCCCACCCCGTTGCCACCCCAGCCTTCCCCCCCACCAGGGTAAGGGGCGTAACCCTTATTGGCCCAGCCAACGCGCAGGTGAGATGGGTCAGCAGTCAAGAAGTGGTCCACATGGTCAATCATCAGCTCGTAGTACCACTTCCTATATTGGGCCGAGCCCTCACTCACCCCCAGGAAGATGTTGGGCCTCATGCTGCCAAGGAAAATCAGAGATGAGTATTAATCACAGCTTTGGGATTAGTGTTGTTTTACGAAGCTCACAAAATCCAATCAAACAAACACAGCAAGGAGAGGGATATCCAATGTCTATCCGTCCTAATTTATAAGCAGAGGCCAGCGGCTTTTTACCTTTGAACATCATTGACCAATCGGGTCTGGAGAAGAAGATCTCTTTTGGGGAGGAGGTGATCACAGATGAGGTTCTGATTGGCTCTCACAGCCACCCCATTACAGACACAGAGGGAGCAGAGCACATCCAGAATCTGCCGGTTGGAGATAGAGATACGGCAGCTCCCTGATCACTGAGTACACCATGAGCAGTTCACCTGTCCTATTCAGCCCCTACCAACACATTTGCCCTCCTTCCTCATGTTTCTATTAGAGGGAGAATGTTTTCATGCAGCTATCAACGCAGCCAGCAATAATTAGAGTGACGCTAATGGAGGTGAAGCCCCATCCAGTAATATCCTTTTGATGCATGTGGGCTGACCCTGGCTTTACAAAGCGAAGGAATTAAATGGCCAGGGAATGGCAGCCAAGGGCCCCAGGCCAAGACCTGTGCTTTATTATCAGCTGCTTCATGATGGGCTACAGCCAAATGACACATCCACTGTGATTTATGACAAAAGATATGGCAGTCCTGCTCAAGATCTTATTTAAATGAGAACATATTGACACAGAATGTCTATTCACATCACAGCAAAATGCACCAGCCCAAAAAGTGCTCAACAAGCGACTACTGGCCTGTCAGAACTGGGTTTACTAAAATAATGCAGGTCCATATGTGAATGACTGCGACTGACATGAAACTGTGGTCACACTGTTG
The DNA here is from genome assembly GCA_016801175.1 of Esox masquinongy. Taxonomy (NCBI): domain Eukaryota; kingdom Metazoa; phylum Chordata; class Actinopteri; order Esociformes; family Esocidae; genus Esox; species Esox masquinongy. The sequence goes on from JACXGI010004375.1 coordinate 47,391, forward strand.
TAATGGACAAATGGTATCAAAAAATAGTAATGTAGCTACACCCAACAGATGATCATATTTGATCCAGCTTCTCTTCTCCTGTTTCAGCTCACCTTGTGGTTACGTCCATGTTTGTAGAGCAGGGAGATGATGGACTTGATGTGTCCCCTCTGGATGATATTTAAAGCCTCTGGGCTCTCAATTAGGATGCAGTGGAGAACCTCCAGTATGCCTGCCATGCAAACGTTAACGTTCCACAGAGGACAAGAGGTTAAGACACAGGGAGACATTCCACATAGGACAAGGGAAGAAGACATAGGAAAACAATCCACAGAGGACAAGAGGACAAGACACAGGAAAACAATCCACAGAAGACAAGGAGAAAAGACACAGGAAGACAATTCACAGAGGATAAGACACAGGAAGACAATCCACAGAGGACAAGGGAACAAGACAGAAAAGCTCCTGAGCACAGAGGTTAAGACGAGACATGCATTCCTTAAATCCACCTAGGACTAGATACACCATGTCATTATCAAATTAAACTGTACATTATTATAAAATAATATGTATTAAAGTTTCAGTTTACTGTATTATCATCATACTTTAATGTACATTTTCTGTATATGTATCTGATATTTCAGATAAAATTTTTTATTTTTTATCTGATATTTATTTTATGTATTAAATGTTATTCTTTTATTATTTATTATTTTATTTTGCACTTTGAGATTATTCCTCTATAATGAAAAGCACTTTACAAATGCAATGAATTACTATTATTGTTATGTCTGAGATTAACATTATTGCACACTGCCACACGTCACCTTTTAAACCTAGTCTAGTCAGCATGCATTATAACTTTAAACGTTAACTTTAAATGTTTTCATCATAGTACCTGAGGAGGACTCCAGTCTCTCCAGCTTGCTGACCAGCCAGTCAAGATTGTTGGAGAACTGGGTACAGTTGTTTCTGTTACCTCGGATCAGTGCCGCTACAGTACACATGGTTAAGATGGTCACAGGTCAAAGGGAGGAGACATTACAGACATGTTTCATATCCAGTTAGTTTGAACAGGATATGTAAATTGCTCACAGTATATTGGTCCAACAGTTTGGCAAACACACAAGTATAAAGTAAAACCCTCTCTATCTTACTGAACATCTTTTACAACAAACAATGACACCCATGTCAACGGAAGGACACATTACACACATCTTGGCTATTTACAACATGAGAAGATTCATTGGATCATAAATGGCTTGTCTTTGTCATACTGTACAATAAACAACATGCTAAACCTTTCATCTTACCCAGCGACACAAGAAACAGAACTGTCTTTCATCACAACCTTGAACATATTAATTAAGCAGCTGAGTACAGAGAGAAGGCGTGACATGGGGTGGACAGGAGAAACCTCCTAGACAGAAATGACAGGGTCATCCGGAACAGACAGGCAGAGAAGAGGAGGCCTAGCTCCCAGATCCATTTACCAGGTGTGTGGAGAAGGGGGAACGTGGTCGGCACACTAATGCTCTCCATAAGGAGAAAACAATGTAAACACACTGTGAAAGACACACTTAGAGGGGAACCCAAGGGCTTACATATTGATGCTGACACTAGAAATGGGAAGCTTCTGAGAGAAGAGTGACTAATGTGACTGCTCTGTACAGGTGGACTGGTCTCTGATTCTGGAAGGTCGGGGTCTAGCATATTTAAGGTGGGACATGGATAACAGTGACCCAGCAACCAAATACACTGATGAGAATGAATGGCATGTCTTTACAGACAGCAGCATAATGTTAGCAAACACCAGGCCATGTTTCAATTGGACCATCAATAGCTCTGTAAATGCCAGATCAGCACAGCCAAATTATTCCACTGGGCTTTATTAGCAGGCTACCATGAAGATGTGTGTGTGTGTGTGTGTGTGTGTGTGTGTGTGTGTGTGTGTGTGTGAAAGAACAGTGTTATGTTAGCATTTTGTCATAACCAACTAATTTAGTTGAATGGCCAATCTCCAGGGACCATCTACCCTTTATCGTTCACCGTTGCACATTCTAAAGTTAGCTAGCACTAACCATAGCCCAGTGCTAGATAGCCCAGATCCAGAGCATGGTTGGCATCATTTTTCAATTCTAGACCCAGAACGTTGGTGCAAAAAAGCCATTGCAAAACGATGAAGAATAATCGATATAACTGTTACTGTCTAATCGACAACTGCACTTTATTTGCAAATGGTTGTCATTTCATAAGTACATTCATACTACTTCATCCATCTAAGGACAAAAACCGTACAAAAACAAAACACTTCAATCTCCAATAAAATAATTACTTGCTATGACAAATAAAAAATGGTTGTTACGTATACAGGCCACACACTGTACTCAACAGTAACTCTTCACTTATGAGGTTAAGTAGCAGTTATGTAGCAGCAGTTACGTTTTACAGAAGTTAGCTAAAATTCATGATATTACTGTCTGATATTATGAAATTCTGATATTACTGTCATGCTAATATTCACTCCCCTTCATACGGAGCTTAAAGTTGGACCCTTGTTGAATAGTGCTTCAGAGAGTTAAGGGATACTGAGGGCCCATACTGAGGGCCCATACTGAGGGCCCATACCACCAAAACCACCACGATAAGACCAGCCCAGATGACACTGCCACCCCGGCAAAGCAGTTTGCCATTCAGTTTTGATTTTGTCCCCGCTCCTTCTGTTGAATGAGTAAATAAAATGCCCTAGAGGGCCCTGAACACCTGTCACGTGTCCCTTCCCTGTGCCTCGCCCATTATAACTTGTGATGGCTCCCAGTCCGCTCATTAAGACATCACTGATTTGACAGTCAGAATATTCATTATTTCTGTGCATTATTAGTAAGGCCGGGGCATCATATGTGGAGGACTACACAAATTATGCTTTGTTGGGTATAGAAAGCAGATATCGGACCATAATAATATCAATTACAATTATTTTTCAATTACTTTTAGTGATTTTCTGAGAATCTCAAAGCCCTTCAAGACAAAAAACGACCAACCAGTACAGCATGAGAGGTCAGTCAACTGAGGCCATATCTATGGATGTTGGCATTTTCAAAGATGGAGAGGATTAGGTCATGGCAGGGGCAGAGAGAAGTGGGCAGCAGCTGGAGAAATATAACCACTCTCAAATTCATAGAGAAATGGACAGAATGACCAATCAAACTAAGCCTGGGGCTAAAACCAATGTAGTGTACAAAAGCTTTAAAAACTATTTAAAATGTATGCGTGCATGCACACCTAGGCAAAAAAACAAGGTGGTCTGGCCGTCATCAATTGTTATATTCCCACGACTTCCTCTCTGTGACAGTGAATGTGACTGCTGCGGCGTTGGTCTGAGGACTGTATAAGACTGTCACTTTGGAGGACATTCCACTACTATACTGTCTTACCTAGCAGCTCATACAGAAGATTGAGGATGTCCTTCCAGGACGCTCCAGCCTCTGCCCCAGCACACTCCCCGAAGTGGGCGGCACTGTTGTACACGTTGAGGCGGTCAATGCAGCAGGACACCAGAGTCAGCATGCCCTGAAACAGACACTCTGTCAACGTTCTGGCAGGCCTGCCGCCCCGGCGAGATCCAACACCCTCTCGTACTCACTTAGAGCACGGACACCTGTCCGTGGTAATGGCCTCACCTGTGTTCCTGATCATCTTGTCGGAAATTGTTTTGGATTCTGTTCCTTTTTCGAAAGCTTTTCTGTTAATGTCTTGTGTTAGTATTGTTACATCTTAGTTATTTTTATTAAAGGTCCTGCGCCTGTCCAGCCTTCTGCCAACAACCTTACACACGCTCCTTCACTCTGAGATTCTCATCCGTTCCTCATTTTTAGAAGACCCTAATGTCTCTTGTGCCTTCATGCCTTGGTGATTAATATAAGACAGAAACAGTGATCAGATACTCTAAGAGGCAGGCCCAACTCTGAGTAAGGTAAACTGCAGTTGATTTATAACTCCATAAAAAACCTGTCAGCTGTCAATAAAGAAACATTTAACTGTAATGTTCATGGGAGGGTGGAATGAAAATTAACGATGACTGGATATAAATTACTTATTGAAGCATTCCAAGGGCAGTATCAGTGTAGATGCCGGATACAGGGTTGGACTCAGCTATTTTACATGAATGAATTTTTCAACATATTTCTTGAGGACACAGTGAACCACTGTGGTAAAATGTAATCAGCAGCGGCTTTCGCTTGAGTAAGAAGAGCAGTTGACTTTGAGTGTTTCACATCATAGTCACAAGGGAAGGCAGTCGACAACTTAAAATTGATGAGAGCAATTTTGGGCCGAGAGGCTAATCAAAAGGCTCACTGCGTTGCCACTACTGAAAAACTGCTGACTGTTATGCTTTAAAGGCAATCATGAAGGTGGTGAATGACCTTAGGATTAATTCTTAAAAGCTCTCTAAACCTGGTACTTCAGGATTTGCTTGGAGCCTATTATATATATTTTTGTCCTCCTGGACAGACTACACAATTGGCTTGGCCTTTGAGGTGTAGATCTGAATTGGTACATAAACTACTTTGTTGCTCTGGGTAACCATATTTGTAAGGAAAATAGAGATCTCATGTGGTGTTCCTCAAGGTTTGATGTTGGGTCCTGTACTGTTTGATTGTAAATTATACCTCTCGGCAGCATTAATATAAAGCATGGTTTTAATATTCAAAGCATATTCAAAGCATGGTTTTAATATGCGTGAAATTACAAAACAGTTTATCTGCGTCCTCAGATGATCTTAACCCTACTAAAATCTATATCTAAATGTATCAACTGAATAAATATGATAAATATGAATGACATTTCTTGCAACTAAACAAATAAAAACAGAGGATTTGGTTATTGATGCCAATGCCCAAAGAGAGAAACGTACTACACATTTGCATTCTCTATACATAAAGTAGATTTAACCCACCAGGTTTAAATAAAAAAAAAATGGTTTAATTTAAGACTCCGACCTCCAACAATTTTGAGACCCACATCAGAATCAACCATTTATCACTTCAGTAAAAAAAACATGAGCAAATTACAATTCGTTCAGAATGCAGGCAAATATAAGGGCTTTAGAAACTATTGATATTTTCAAGAAAGATCTCAAAGCATATTGTTTTTCCCTGGTTTTCCATTGTCTTCATTCTTACACATTTTATTTTATTACCTCAAAATGTTGAATTGGACTCTGAACCATTGTTGTTTTCTTTAAATACTTATTTCATTACTATTACTACTGCTATCTAAATTCTGTATAAAAAACATTCAAATTGTAACCTTTTTTCACTTTCTCTTTTCACTTTTAAAGCACAGCAGAATGCAGTATATAATGTTTGATTTAAGTTGAATAATTTGAGAGGCATTGACATGAAATTATTCCTTCTTTTAAAAACAACATATTGGTAACATTGCATTTATTTTCAGCTCCAGCAATGCCCACCTACAAAACATTTCTTAATCACAACTGAAACCATTGATCTTGCTGCCCAGCCAGCGTCACGTTGGATTGTGACATAACACTTCCTCTATGGATGAACTCACTTCCTGTTTGAAGAGATTCTGTCGATTCTTGAGCGAGCGCAGCATGATCTGTTTCTCCTCGTGCTCTAGCTCAGCGTCAGGCAGCTGGAAGTAGGTGATGAGGTCATTGAGGGTCTGGAGGACCTCCTCGATGGGCAGGGCTACTGATGCACGGTTCTTGCCTCCCAGAGAGTCCAGGTCTCTGGAACAGGTCAATAAATGATCTTCACCACATTACATTTTGAAAGTGCTCCATTTTGTAATTTAAATAGATGTATCCCAATCAAAAAAGGGAATATATTATGTCAGCTTAGGTTTCCTAGGGACGGCATTTCATAGGGATTTCATAGGGCATTTCACAGCATTTACATTTCATAAACACACTGGACCCCAGTATTGAAATATGATTCAATGAGTGACCGCCATAGTGAACATAATGTGTCCATTGAGGTTCATCCATGCTGAAAAGTTTTTTCAGTTTGTGAGCTAAAAACAGATCCTGTTCTGTCACACAGTAGAAGAGGCTGCTGGAGAGAGGTACAGCTCAGCGGGGCAGTCTGGGTCTGGACAGTGGTAAAAGACTGACGCTGCAGAGGGGTTTGGGTTTGAGACAGTCACGGGCCACTTTAATAGTTGCCTTTTGAGACTTTAAACATCTGCTCATACTCTGCACAGCCCTCTGGTTCTTGACTGGCTGTGTGCGACCTCACGGATTCAGATGTTTACTGTCATGTACAGTCACGGATGACCGGGTTATTGAGCCATGCATGCAGGATAACGTCTGGGGCAATACTATCCATAGAGCTACAGACATGCTATAAGGTGAACTACAGGGCATGTTACAGTACATGAAGTGCTGAGAATATTTTGGGTTTTGTGGTTTAGGGGTGATGTACTGTAGTAGTGGTGTAGTGGTGGTAATGGTAGTGTATTGGTGATCCAGTGGTTGCGTAGTAGTGGTGGTAGTGGTACTGTGTAGTTGATGTAGTGGTTGCTTAGTAGTGGTGGTAGTGGTACTGTATTGGTGATGTAATGGTGGTGTAGTGGTGCTGTAGTGGTGATGTAGTTGTGGTATAGTGGTGACATATTGGTGTAGTAGTGGTGATATATTGGTGTAGTAATGGTGTAGTGGTGATATATTGGTGAAGTAGGGGTGTAGTGGGGGTGTAGTTGTGGTGTAGTGGTGATGTAGTGTTGGTGTAGTTGTGGTGTAGTGGTGATATATTGGTATATTAGTGGTGTAGTGGTGATGCAGTGGTGTAGTAGGGGTGTAGTGGTGATGTAGTGGTGGTGCAGTTGTGGTGTAGTGGTGATATATTGGTGTAATAGTGATGTAGTGGTGATATATTGGTGTAATAGTGATGTAGTGGTGATATATTGGTGTAATAGTGATGTAGTGGTGATATATTGGTATAAAAGTGGTGTAGTGGTGATATATTGATGTAATAGTGGTGTAGTGGTGATATATTGAATGTAGTAGTGTAGTAGTGGTGATATATTGGTGTAGTAGTGGTGTAGTGGGGCTATATTAGTGATGTAGTGGTGATATATTGGTGTAATAGTGATGTAGTGGTGATATATTGGTATAAAAGTGGTGTAGTGGTGATATATTGGTGTAATAGTGGTGTAGTGGTGATATATTGAATGTAGTAGTGTGGTAGTG
>JACXGI010004376.1:0-10935 GCA_016801175.1 Esox masquinongy
TTTAACAGGACAGGTTCCACTCAGAACAGGCCTCGCCATGGTCAACCAAAGAAGTTGAGTGCACGTGCTCAGCGTCATATCCAGAGGTTGTCTTTGGGAAATAGACGTATGAGTGCTGCCAGCATTGCTGCAGAGGTTGAAGGGGTGGGGGGTCAGCCTGTCAGTGCTCAGACCATACGCCGCACACTGCATCAAATTGATCTGCATGGCTGTCGTCCCAGAAGGAAGCCTCTTCTAAAGATGATGCACAAGAAAGCCCGGAAACAGTTTGCTGAAGACAAGCAGACTAAGGACATGGATTACTGGAACCATGTCCTGTGGTCTGATGAGACAAAGATAAACTTATTTGGTTCAGATGGTGTCAAGCGTGTGGCGGCAACCAGGTGAGGAGTACAAAAACAAGTGTGTCTTGCCTACAGACAAGCATGGGGGTGGGAGTATCATGGTCTGGGGCTGCATGAGTGCTGCCGGCACTGGGGAGCTACAGTTCACTGAGGGAATCATGAATGCCAACATGTACTGTGACATACTGCAGCAGAGCATGATCCCCTCCCTTCGGAGACTGGGCCGCAGGGCAGTATTCCAACATGATAACGACCCCAAACAACTCCAAGACGACCACTGCCTTGCTAAAGAAGCTGAGGGTAAAGGTGATGGACTGGCCAAGCATGTCTCCAGACCCTATTGAGCATCTGTGGGGCATCCTCAAACGGAAGATGGAGGAACGCAAGGTCTCTAACATCCACCAGCTCCGTGATGTCGTCATGGAGGAGTGGAAGAGGACTCCAGTGGCAACCTGTGAAGCTCTGGCCCAAGAGGGTTACGGCAACGCTGGAAAATAATGGTGGCCACACAAAATATTTGGGCCCAATTTGGACATTCTCACTTAGGGGTGTACTCACTTTTGTTGCCAGCAGTTTAGACATTAATGGCTGTGTTGTGTTATTTTGAGGGGACAGCAAATTTACACTGTTATACAAGCTGTACACTCACTACTTTACATTGTAGCAAAGTGTCATTTCTTCAGTGTTGTCACATGAAAAGACAATCAAATATTTACAAAAATGTGAGGGGTGTACTCACTTTTGTGAGATACTGTATCTATACACAGGGGTTTTCCTACATTCAAAGCTCAGAGGCAACAGCCTTCCCAAAATCTCGCACCGCATCTGTGTGTTGGCATGGTAAAACATGATTTTGCGCTCAAATATAAAATACCAGCGAAAAACCGCAGCTAAAATGACAGTAGGAGGAAACTTTTCCATATTGAGTGTTGCCAGGTTGGGTATGTTTCTCACACAATTGGGCATGTTTCCCACACAATTGGGCATGTTTCCTACACAATTGGGCATGTTTCCTACACAATAGGGCTATTTTTAATGGGCTAGGACGGGTTGATTTTTTGTTTCTGGAGTCAGCGGCAGAATACAATTACGGTCAATGAAATCTGGCAACCTTGCATACAGGACCACAAGGGTCCAGACATCGCGGAGAAGAATAATGTTGGAAAAACAAGTGGATCCTAGTTCTTTTACCCCCAAGCATGTCAAAATATTCCATTAAAACTTAACCTCAAACTACATCTAATCCGCATAATTTAAAAAAAAAAAATTCAGGTGACTTCCAGTAGCCTAAAATTACAGATTTGTGTTTAAAGAGAGATTGCGAGACAAACGAAGATGACTGGTGAAAAGATAATCAGATTAGGGTATGTACTATCAACAAAACATTAGGCTATTAAGCAATATATAGAGTAAAAATATATATAATTAACATATTTAAGTTACTAACAATATAAATATATGAACGTGAAGACGCTGGATCAGCGACAGCAGCAGAGCCTACAGTAGTACAGCTGAAGGAAGTCGAGGGAGATTAACGATGTGGCGTCAAGGCAAGGATGGGGAAAAAATAACTTGACAAGACTGTAATAAATACAGCTCTGTTTCGTTTTTATGAAAGTCTATAGTAACAAGAACATTTCATAACAAAAATAGACAACAATAATATTGACTGCGATTAATTATAAAGCTGATGGGTGATTTCATATTTCTTTTTAAATAACATGTTAATAGTTCTAGGTTATGTTAAGAATAAATATATTGCTTGCATATTTTGGTTGATATTAGGGAGGACATTGTAGCGTGCATTAGCTGCTCAAGTGGACACGGACAACAGGGCAGATTTAACACTATAATAGTTGTCTTTTTCAAGTGAGTAGCCACATATAAAGTATTTCACAGAGGGGTGTCCAGTAGAGTGGGGTACCACCTTTGCCTAATAGTGACTGAACCAGTGAACAAGACAGGCTAAGATGTAGCACACCATAGTCAGATTTGATCAAATAAAACGTAATTCCCCAACAACAAAATGGTGGCTAGTGAAAATGCTCAGTGGCTAGTAACTTTGGAAAACCACTAGCCACAGTGGCTGGTGAGCAAAAAAGTTAATGTCAAATGCTGGCTATTGCATTCAAGACCAGATTAAAACAAACAAAAGAAACAGTAAATCCAGCCCTGTTTAAATGTGAGGAAATGGTCAGGTAGTGAACATTTAGCAGACACTCAGCTAGATCCCACATACTGTGATGTATGCATACATCTTAATCCTTTTTTTTGCACGGACAGGGCCAGTACATGATATAATAGTTAGCGGTACTGACCATGGTTGTGATCCAAAGCCATACCAGGCCAGCTGTAGTATCTGGAAGCCCAAACCCAGGAGGATGGTGTTTTTATTCCCTATGGAGCGCATCAGGATGCCCAGAACTACCGTCTGATACAGAGAACACAGCATCAACCACGTTTTGCAGATATAATGGACTGCATTTGTATTCAGTAGACTTTCTGATATTTTTTTGGCATTGCTAAATGGATTTAAAATGTTCTACATTGTCAATGTGAAAATCCAATCTAGCCAATTTTAACCAATTAATAAAAATATTGTCATTGTGGTAAAGAATTCATCACCTTTTTTAGGGAAGCCTAAATTGGTGAAGCCAATTTTGACTACTGAACTAATCAGCTAATAAGTTACAAGAATGGACTTTTCACGGTGTGAAATAGGGACTTAGATTAATTGTGAAATGACTACCCATTCCTCTGTCTCACCCACACATCACCTTCCAGATCCTGCAGTCAAGGGATTACTGCTTAATCAAAACATGTGTTTTTCCATTGTCATAAAATTTTCAAAATTTTACTTATATTTGGTGTAAAAAAAAAAAAAAAAAATTCAATCCATAACACTGTGGGGATTTTTTAAGTGCCAAAGGTCACCAACCTGAGCCACGATGGATAGGATGCCCACCACAGCAATGAAGGCTGCTACTGTCTCTGACCTGAACCTTATTACCTAGTGGGAAGATACAGGTTAGAGGACATACACAGACGTTAGAGTACAGGAAACCAATACACATGTTAGAACAGAGTTTCTCAACTTCCGGGAGGTTTTGATTGGATTACTTATTTTTAGTCTGAATTTAATTAACAGAACGTAAATGACCTTTGGAGCTATAATTGACTTAAGTGGATTTTGTCCAAAAGGTTTCAGGACCTACGCATTGCCACAGTCACACCTTGGATTTAGTTTTGTCCCCAATCTTTGGATTGGGCCACAGTGCCTCCAGACCCAACCTGTCTCAGTCCCAAGTTTTATGCTGCAATAGTTTTTCAGGCGACTAGGTTCAGTTTGTCCCGTCTCAAACAAATGCAGTGTATCAGATCGTGACAAGTGACATGGGATTAGGGTCAGTCTGAATTATATGCAGAGGTGTCTTCTTAGATCCAAGGAATGCTCTCTAATCGTTCTGGTGTCCTGTTGAATCTGAGGAGGACCTGAGTCCTTGGAGCACACCTCAGGGCTACCTGGCCTGACGCCTCTTAACTGTCCCTGTCCAAAGTCCACCTGGTTGTGTTGCAGATCTAGTTTCTGCCTGATGATTCCTGCAGTCACTGCCCGTAGTCCACCTGGTTGTGTTGCAGATCTAGTTTCTGCCTGATGATTCCTGCAGTCACTGTGCAGTTGATCTTGCTGCACATGACGTCATCCATTTTCTATTACTAACTCCCCATACCCAGACGGCTTGCCAATCGTGTCACCCTCACTTGGACCCACAGGCTAATCAGGTTTCCAACCCTGGTCTCTCAATGACTCGGCCAACAGAGGCAGTGACTTCACCGTTGGGCCCCAATCACAATATCCGCACCATAGAGCTGGATGTTTGAGCGGTGCTATTCAGCAGATTGTGTCTCATATAACTGAGCTTGCCAACATTCTTCTGCAATATGGAATTATTATTCTTCATGATAAAAAAAAAAATATTTTAAGCATTGTTTTGTTTTTTGGACAGAGGCAGTGGGAAAGGTTGGGAAGTTTTGCTGAACATGCAGTGAGATCAAATGTTTTCCATTGTCTGAAATAATTTCTTCATTTATTCACAACAGCTTAAACAATTGTTTTGCAGATACCATTTTGTCCAGACAATTGTGATGCAAATATTTGATCACAACAGAGACAATCTAGTTCAGTTCGGAGTCTAGAGGTCAAAATACATGAGAACCACTGGTTTAGAGAACACTTAATATATACGGCCTAGTACCAGATGGGGGTCTCGTACATGGGGTTCAAGCCAACACAAAAAAAAGGTTAATTCATAGAAGTTACACACAGATGCACAACCCTTACCCACAAAGAAGGCAGTAGGCATGACTTGAATTGGGATTCAGGGAAAGGGTTCTACAGGAAAGCAAGCAAGCAAGCAATAGAGTGAGAGTTTTGCAGCTTTCACAACAAGACATTTCTCTATGTGGGCAGTGTCTTTGTGGGCAGCGTTAATAGTTGGAAATAGTTGGAAAGAAGAACTAATCTAATTCCAACCACACGGTTACTAAACAAGACAAGGCCATTGAGTAGACGGCAGCTGCACAACGACAGAGACATTTCAGAAGCCTCTCTGAAGGAACACGCCACATTCTTCTGATTCCTCCTCACAACCTTGGCCATAGCACGGAAAGAGATGTTTTATGTTGAATACACACTGTTTCCAATTAACTATGTGGGGAAAGGGGTGACATTTAAAACTTATTTAGTGCCTCTATCCAGGTCAAACCTCAGTGCTTTATCTGGTGCATTCAGACAGCAGCCAAAGCAGCTGGTCTGGGAACTATATGAACTGCCATCACAGCTTATGAACTACTTAGTGCACTACTTTTGACCTGGGTCCATAGGGCTCTGGTCAAAAGTAGTGCACTATACTCTATGTGTACAGAATAAAGGACAATTTGAGACATTCCCCACGGCTGAAAGCAGAAAGACATAGTAGTAGATGTAGAGAAGTACAACCCCCATGGTACAGTAACGTCACAGTGACATGGTAGTACGTCTGGACAGCAGAGGGAGACATAAGACTAGACATAGAAGAGCCAGATCCCCAACGTCATTCTTTTCCTTGTATAGTGCTCCCTGGGTTCTGGGTAAAAGTAGTGCACTTTAAAGGGAGAAGGTTGTCATCTGGGACACAGTGAGTCAGGCTGGCCTGACTTGTGCTTTGACTGGTTGCTACTGGAACAGAGCAGACAGAGGTGTTGACACTGTGGTAGCCCTTGGAAAGTTAGGAAGGAGGGGTAAATAAGCTTGGGGGTTGAAATCAACCAGACTGTGTTGGTTACAGACAAATAGCTAGGGCGGTAGGATGGATGTCAGCAGTTGGTCAATGGCCGTGGGTTGAGGCTAGGGGAGAGGGCGCGGTCGGAGTCAGTACCCGTCTACCTCCAGTAGGAGGTGCTAGCGGCTAGACTGCAGGGGTCGAGGTTAGGGGATAGGGCGCGGTCGGGGTCAGTACCCGTCTACCTCCAGTAGGAGGTGCTAGCGGCTAGGATGTAGGGGTCCGGGTCAGTACCTGTCTGAGATAGAGGAAGAAGCTGGAGTACTGTCCTGCCTCGGGGAGGTAAGACAGGAACACGGTGATGCAGATGAGAAGTACGGTAGAGTCCTGGCCCACCTTACGCAGAGACTGAGGAGACCAGAGAGAGGAAAACACAGATTCACACTCAATTCATTGCCAGACACACATGCCGATTAGTTGTAATGTTGCCAAAACAAGGAGGCTCCATTAGGCAGAAGCAAGTATATTATGTAAAAAACCAGCGGTTCGAATCCTGAATGCTGATACAAGAGAGTATAACATGGATACAAAGTGACATCATGAAAAGGTGGAAATCTACTTCGCACTCAGTGATGTTCAGATCTGGTGATTAGAGAGGCCATGGAAGGCATTTCATATCACTCTGGTGTTCATGAAACCATTTTGAATTTGTTTAACAGTGTGTATGGGGGCACTGTCATCCTGGAATATTGGAACATCATGAGGTAACAGTGTTTGCACTGTAGGGTGCACCTGGTCTGGTTAAATGGCCTCATATTTCTTAGTCTGTTATACGATCATGCACAGCAATCATCTGCGTAGGACGGATCGTCCCACCAAATTCAGCCCAAGACCTTGACAGAAAGATGCTCCTAGATGGATCGATTAAAAAAAAGTTTGACTGATGAATGAATAATTGCAAAGTATAATCTTTCAGTGTCATTTGTTAGGTTACGTTTATCTGTCAATAGTCTTGATGTGAGGACTGCATATTCATGTCCAAGTTTGTACAGAAAAAAAGACTCTCATACAGTATTAATACTGACTGCTATATGAGTACAGATGTATTGGTATAGTACAGTGTGATGCCCAGAGCCATAGTACATCGGTCAAACTCCACACCTCCCAGCGCCTCATTTCTTGTACTGTAGTGTAGTTAGGTGGTGCTTACAGCGAAGGGGTCAGCCTGCTCCCAGGAGATGGGAGCCCCCCAGGAGGCCGGTCTCATCTTCTCAGGCAGGGACTCGGGGACGGCCACCAGGATGAAGCAGATGTCCAGAAGAGCAATGGCCGTGGCCAGGATAACTACCAAAGTGTCACCGTACTTCATAGACAGGTACGCTCCGATGGCCGGGCTCGTCACCAGGCTGGCGGCAAATGTGGCCGACACCTGGAGAGGAGTGAAAGGAGGGGGGTAGAGGAGGATAAGAGAGGAGGAGGGGAGGAGAGAAGGACATGGAAAGGAAAAATGTAAGACCTGGTTGTCAAACTGAAGTTCAGAGATGGCAGACGTTTTCAAATCCTTGATTACCAAGCCGTAGGCTGTGCTCCTCTCGTGTTCTGCTGTGATGTCGGCCACATATGCAAAGATCACGGAGAAGGTGACGGCAAAGACACCAGACATGGAAATGACCGCAAAGTACCACCTGGAGAAAACACGCAGGGAGGACAGAGGACATGAAGGAGGAGGGCAGGTGGAGGCGCCATGCTATAGTAGATCTGTGTAGCTCAAAGGTGACTGGAGACCACGACTATTAGCCTTAGAAACACTCGGGTCACATGATCATCCATCTGAAATGTCTTTCTACCTGAGAAGTCCCACCTTGGGACTTCCATACAGTATAGCCGCGTCATTGCGGCCAGATGTTTGAATCCTGGTAGCAGCATATCGACAATGCCGAGTGCTGCAGCAAATAGTCTCTGCCGAAGATGGACAGGTGGATGTTGGGTAATGCTGCCATGTCACGTTTAAGCGACTCCTTGCGATCATTCTGAACTCAATCGTCACTGTTAGCTGCAAAGTGATTTCATCTCCTGCACACGTCTACTGGTGAAAACCTCCTGGTTGAGCAGCGTGATATAACTCTGAACAACCGGTGGGATTTCCAGAAATAAAATTCAACATCCTGCACTTTGGAGTTGTTGCAAGGCCCTAATCAAAATATGAACATCAAGATTTCGGAGAGGATGAAACTGGGTTAAAACATTTTAAGGTCCCAGCCGGCAAACCATCCCTTGGTTTTGAAAAGAGAGATAATGAGTCTAGCCTAAGAAACAGAGAGCAGTGCATCACCCCTCCCCAAACAGCCTATTATACACCTAAAACTCATTTTGATTGGGATTACTAGCGACATGGCCGACAGATGAGGTCACTTGAAAACAAGTTGTGATCCTTTTTGAGAAGAGCGTTTTCTGGAGGACCTCGGCAATTCCAATGGGATGATCATGTAACCAGAGGGGTCTTTGCCACTGAAACATAGCTGAATGGCAGCAATGTACGGCCAGATGACAGCAACCGCCCACAGAGATGTAGTGAGTGAAGTGCGCATGTCTGCTATCATCTGGAGTTCTCACCAGGGGCTGATCTTCATGAGAGGAATGGGGGCGCAGGTGAAGAAGACTGTTAGCAGCAGAAAGGACTTCCTCCCCCATACGTCCGACAATGCTCCAATCAGAGGAGCACTTAGAAACGAAAGCAGACCCTAGGAGAGAAAGAGTGACATGGAGGCATACATATAGGACGGAGAGAACAAAGAGAAGGAGTGAGTGTGTGAGGGAGGACAGAGAGAGAGAAGAGCCCTGGGCTCTGAGCTAATGAGTAACTAACTACAGCTGTGTAGAACTAATCATTCCCACTTGTAGCTCTAGTGCTTATGTTCAACCTGCCATTAAAATGTAACCTGTTGTATTTAGGCCAGATGAGATTGGACATCCTGCACTACTGCAGGTAGTAGTGGTAAAACCAAAATACAGATCCTGGAAGAAAGAATGCAAGTGACCGGTGTCCTATCTGATTCACTAAGAAGAGTGTCCATGCTAGGCAGGGACTGGCTTAGCGCTACCCCAGGGACAGGCTAGTGCAGGGTTTCTCAATCCTCTTCTTGGGAACCATGAGACGTTACAGACTTTAGCTGCAGACGTAAAGTGGCCCGCCGGATTCAATGAGTCTCCTAATCATCCACTACTTGAATACATTGTACTCAGGACTCAAACAAAATGCAAACACACCTCAAATGCATACACTGTCTTGTGGAACACTGTCAGGAACTGACAGGAACTGTCCAAAAACCTCATATCTGCATCTTGTTGTTGTACAAAGAACTTTTTATATGGAACCTTTCACATGGAGTGTTTTGAATTCTATTCAAACCACTTAAGACACATTTTAACAATGCATTGTGGTCAACGTGAAGAGAATTCAGCAAAATGTGAAGACTTTTATCTTTTGTATGTATCAAAGCAACCTTTATTTAATAAACGTTTTTTGGCAGAATCAAAACAATTAAACAGTTGTTACCCTACCTTGACACCATGAATAAGCCCGTTCATCAGGAATGTGTGTTGAGGGAACGTTTCATGTAACACCTGGGAAACAAACAGAGATAAAACCACTTAACCTACTGTGTCCAAACAGTACCATGACACACCAGTAAGAGTGTAAACCCATGTGCACACACTAAAGAGAGAAACACACTCTGTTATATCCATATTAGTACAGTGAGATAAGATTGTGACCTACAGTGATCGTTGCTGACAAAAATAACATCAGTCTACAGTTAAGAAAAACTACTCATTAAAAAAATATCCACTTTGTTTCGGACAGTATCCTTTCTGGTTCAGGGATACTAATTACACCAAATAAAATAAGAATAAAATATTTAAATGTTGTTGTGCATGGTTCTTGCCTGATAAAGGTCTATAGTACGACACTCCAACAGCATAATTTCTGTTGGAATGGTGCAAATGCAGCCTAAACCAGTGTGATGCAGTTCAAAGTCTACAGACAGTACTGGTGAGAAATAGTTTGAAAACAGGTGAGGGTGACGAGGTCTTTGACACCAGCAAGAGAACGAAGCTGTGCATTTAGAGACCCACAAAGCCAGTCTTGGTTAGAAGGGTATGGAACAAACAAAATGCAAAGAAGCAATTTTGGGGATACACTTCAATTTACATTTAATTTACATAGCATGTACACCACTGTTCAAAAGTTTGGGGTCACTTAGGAATGTCCTTGTTTTCCATTAAAACATACATGAAATGAGTTTGAATAGGAAATATAAAAAAAATGAATAGGAAATAGTAATTGACAAGTTTAGATAAAAATGTTCATAGAAATAATAATTGTGTCCTTCAAACGTTGCTTTCGTCAAAGAATCCTCCACTTGCAGACCTTTGGCATTCTAGCTGTATATTTATTGAGGTAATCTGTAGAGATATCCCCCCATGCTTCCTGAAGCACTTCCCACAAGTTGGATTGGCTTGATCAGCACTTCTTACAGATCCATCCGGTCAAGCTGCTCCCACAACTGCTCAAGAGGGCTGAGATCCGGTGACTTTGCTGGCCACTCCATTATAGACAGAAAACCAGCTGACTGCTTCATCCCTAAAGCACTCCTCCAGCATCGTTTCCTTTGGTCTGCGTCGCACACGTTATCCTTTGTGACCTGAACACCTCAAACTTAGATTTGTCTGTCCATAACACTTTTTTCTAATCTTCCTATATCCAGTGTCTGTGTCATTTTTGCCCATCTTAATCTTTTCTTTTTATTGGCCAGTTTGAAACACGGCGTTTTATTTGCAACGCTGCCTAGAAGTCGCCTATTCACTGTTCAGAATCAGAAAGGGTTTTATTGCCAAGAAAGTTTCACAAAAAACAAGGATTTTTTTCTGGCCATCGGTGCAACAGTCAATACAAAAGGAATAAGTGAAAACAAATAAGAACAGTGGACTGAGCATAAAAATAGTAGACTGTGCATTAATAAACTACTAAAAATAACAAAAAGTATATGTAAGGTGCAAGATTTTGTCCAGTTGAGGGTTGTTTATGTGGGAGAGGGTAATCGATTCGCCCGTTGAGGGTTGTGTGTGTATGTTGAGAGCAGGCTATAGTCAACCTGGTTCCAGGGGCATGTTCAGGAGGCCTACTGCTGTAGGAAAGAAACTGTTCGTGTGGCGGGAGGTTTTGGTCCTGATAGACCTCAGCCCTCTGCCAGAGGGGAGAGCTCTGAGTAGTCCATTTCCTGGGTGGGTGGGACCAGCCCCAATCTTCGCCGCTCGCCTCCACGTCCTGT
>JACXGI010004376.1:18525-42474 GCA_016801175.1 Esox masquinongy
ACACACAAACACACAAACACATGAGGGTGGCAGACAGCTTTGTGGCATGAGCATCTCAACCATAAACAAAATGTTGCTTGATCAAATTCTCAAGCTGTCATGGGCTTAGCTGTGTGGTGTATATGATGCCTTCTGTAGCACACAAACAATACATTCTTCATCATTTGTTTTATATAGCTTGGTACGAACACATTAAAAGTAGACACAGCAAAATTATGTTGACAAAAGCAGAACAGCGGATACTGAGATCATGCAAGGCTTCACTCATAAAATCACACACAGTATTGCAGTTGTAACATGCTGTTACAGTCTGGTAGACAATTTTCTTATCACGCATTAACACACTTCCATGTGGCAGAATTGTTTTCTGCATCCACCAAGTCATTTTGCTGTGTCTACCTTTAACACATGAAAAGTATAGTAAAACAACAGATTCTCCTGTAATAACTAAGGCAGTGTTTGTCTAATTAACTGGGTATTGGATCAGTCAGATGCGCTAGTGCCAGGCCAGGACAGATTTGACACCCCATTTACAGGGGACAAGTCTCACTCTTTCCACTCACTTCTCCTCCTTGATGGACTTGATCCTCTCGATAAGCGTTCTCTCTGACTCCCTGTCTGTTGCTGATGGGTCAAGACTGTCCATGTTAGGCATGTCCCCTCCTGAAGATGCCTCTAAGATCTGCAGATAGTAGATATGAGTCAGTAATACAAAGGATCACAGAGGACGACAGACTACTGTTGACGAGTAGGGAATGGTATTCCCAAAATGTAACAACAATCCTCAGAGTACTGAAACACATGATTTAGTATGACTCAGAGTCAACAAACCCCAAGGTTCCTCTCCAAAATCATGTCATTTCTAAATGCTGATACAAATATGTACACAAATACCTAAAAATAAAACCCAATAGTACATTTTTATTTCAAATCCAAACGTTTGGAATTTAGAGACAAAAGAAGAAATATTGTTCCAATGTGTCCAGAAATCACTGTACATTTAAATATAAGAATAGACTACAAACAGTCATGGTAGTAATGTTATTACAGTGTTCTGTCTCTTGAGCTTCAGCTGGTTGACCGCCAGGGTCTCGGCAAATTCCAGCTTTAGGATGTCTTGCATCTTTTCCGTGTACCTTCTGAACTGTTCTGTGATCAGAATCTCCACACACCTGGGGGGGGGGGGTAAGAGAACGGAAGGTCAGGGGTCAGGGCGTTTTAAAACAAAATACGCAGGATGCTTACTATGGGCTGCATCCTAAATTGAGAGATGTGGTCATACAACTCATCAACACACCGGCTGCACATGAAGAGAAGTTACACTGGCGTTCCCCCCATTAGAACGCCCCTCTAACACTAGGATTACAGCTACAACACTGCCTAATAAGATTTTAGTACATTATCATTCCTCTCAGACAGAGTTACAGCATGTAGTGGTAGACTCACATGGTTGTCTTGGAGACGTCCTTCATGCCGAGGAAGGGGTCTGCGGTGTCGGGGGATCGCAGGATGCATGGGGCAAACACTATGGCCAGGGAGTTGGCTGACATCCGGTTGTGCTCCTCCTCCTTTGCCACTCTAGAGGAAGGAAAAACTAAATCAGGGTCTGAAATAATAGGCATTCTGATACATGACATGCTTAACCTGTCATAAACCTGCCATGATCAGGGCCCAGTGTTTCTCCTGGACTCCCATGAAAACCTCAAGGCCTTTATTTGGAAGACAGTTGATTTTCACAACAAATCAAAATAAATCAGTCAACTTCAATGGCAACATACTGTTCAGGTTATTGGTGATCTATCTCCCACAGCGATACGACAGATCTATGTTTCTATGTCTACGGCTACCTACCTGACCAGGTGAAAGAGCAGCCTCTCCAGTGTGTTGAAGTTAGAAGCGGGTAGCCCTTCCACTTTCTGATAGATCACACGCAGCCGCTCAGATTGATTTGGCAACTCTGCAAATGAAAATGACACAGTTTCAAACAGTAATTTCAAAGTACCTGGGTTGTGCCCAGTTTGGCGTGACTGGGTGGAACAAGTGAGTTCTCCTCAAGAATTTTAAAAAGATTTTTCCAGTAATTGTTAGGTATTCCTTGAACTTTTTTTTTTATTACTTGAAATTTCTTTTATTGAGCTGTTTTGCAACAATGTGCTCTACTGACAGACAGACATACCTACAGCCCACCAGACAGACTTACCTACAGCTTGCAGGAAGTCATTGTAGAGGTTGTAGGTCATGAGGGGGTCAGGCAGCTCTCGGAGCCAGCGTTTCACCAGACCTGTCACAGTGTGAATGGAGTAATTCTCCAGAGTCGCCATCTCGGGGTCTGACGACACACATGAAAAAAACACTTGTTGTAAACATTCTACAAATAAAGCATTGAATAGCAAATGCTATCATTACTGTAACACTAAACTGTGTTACAAAGCAGTGCCTTTAGTAATTGATGGATTAAAAAAACAAACAGTTGAACGCAGTGTAAAACAGAAACCAAAAGGGCAAACCATTCAGGGTGGAAGTCTTACTGGTCTCCAGTAGCTGGTGCAGTTCCCGGGCGTGGCAGGCAGAGCCCGACTTGCGGTAGATGCCCTCGGTGTACAGACCGTTCATCTCCACATGCTCCAGCAACATCTGTACCACCAAGGGGATTGGGCAGGCCTGACTGGTCAGAACACATACCGGCACCCCGAACTGCAGATGGCCAGCATTGTCCTAACACAAAGACAGACAGACAGACAGATATGGGATCACACGGTTCTGGAAATCTTTGTGTCCTGAAAACCTTTAAAAACACTGGACTACTGCAATGCTGCTTACCAGCCTGGCACATCGTGTTGAGCAATTGGTGCTGATTTTGGAGAGGCATTTCTTGTGACTTATCAATTTGCAAGCTAAAAGACAAAGCAGAGGGGACAAGAAAAATGTGTGGTAATTAGGGTAACCTATTTTTAATGATGGAATTACTATTTATTTATAAACAACTTTTGCAATATCTAGGTATATAAACAGAAACGCTGCTACACAGACACCAAAAATGGCACACATTGGCCCATAGATGGCGCTGAAGAAGGAATCCCAATTCCTAGGCTATCAGCTGCCTGTTTGATGTACAACACAGAAACTGTATTTATGTTTCTCACAATAAGGAACCACTA
Source organism: Esox masquinongy (assembly GCA_016801175.1). Classification (NCBI taxonomy): domain Eukaryota; kingdom Metazoa; phylum Chordata; class Actinopteri; order Esociformes; family Esocidae; genus Esox; species Esox masquinongy. The sequence continues at coordinate 21,684 of JACXGI010004376.1, forward strand.
AGGTTGGATTTTGGGGATTTTACGGCACTTTGGATTTTTCCTAAACCTAGCTTTTTTACATTCTCAAAGAAGTCTTCTCATAAAATAAACATGTAATTTTCTTAGCTTTTGGCTATGTTAATAATTTCCTTCAACTCGCACATAAAGGTTTTTGAAATATTGTGCACTCGAGGGATGATGAGTTGTAACACCTCCAAGGCAGCACCCCTCTTAGTGCAACTCACAACTGCACGTCTATGTTGAATCCCAGGATGGTGAACAGCAGAGTGTTATATGTGGGCCTGTATGTGGGCTACTCACTGCTACACATGTAGGCCTTTTCCATAACCCAGATGTAGGAGCCACACTGGTCACAGGACTGCATGATGTTCACCTGGTATGTGCTGAACATGTGATCCAGAGGGCTGTTGGCCTGGGAACAGTACAACACACATCAGACTGTGAAATTGACGCAAAACCTTTAAATTGTCTCTACAGTGCTGTTGTTTAGAGGTAATCAGATGATTCAACTTACACATTTTCTTTTTTTCTCTTTCACCTTTGTTTTTTTCACGATCTGCAAAAGAGTAAAAAGAGTAAAAAAAAAAAGAGTTGCAAGCAATCGTCTATGTGAATACGTGATATATGATGCAATTCTCTACGTGAATACGTGATATGTGATGCGTTTGTCTATGTGAATATGTGATATGTGATGCGTTTGTCTATGTGAATACGTGATATGTGATGCACTTGTCTATGTGAATACATGATATGTGATGCGTTTGTCTATGTGAATACGTGATATGTGATGCGTTTGTCTATGTGAATACGTGATATGTGATGCGTTTGTCTATGTGAATACATGATATGCGTTTGTCTATGTGAATACATGATATGTGATGTGTTTGTCTATGTGAATACATGATATGTGATGTGTTTGTCTATGTAAATATGTGATATGTGATGCGTTTGTCTATGTGAATATGTGATATGTGATGCGTTTGTCTATGTGAATACATGATATGTGATGCGTTTGTCTATGTGAATACATGATATGTGATGCGTTTGTCTATGTGAATATGTGATATGTGATGTGTTTGTCTATGTGAATACATGATATGTGATGCGTTTGTCTATGTGAATATGTGATATGTGATGTGTTTATCTATGTGAATACATGATATGTGATGCGTTTGTCTATGTGAATACATGATATGTGATGCGTTTGTCTATGTGAATATGTGATATGTGATGTGTTTGTCTATGTGAATACATGATATGTGATGCGTTTGTCTATGTGAATATGTGATATGTGATGTGTTTGTCTATGTGAATACATGATATGTGTCTGTGTGTTCATGTCAGACTCCATTCTGAAAAACCTTGGAAATCCCAGCCTCTGCTCGTTTGATCTCTCCTCGTATAAAGCCATCCAGGACGGACTGGAACAGGTTGACCACTGACTGGACTTCATTCTGTTGCTTAGTTCCAGCCAGACTGGACACCCGATTCTCGTAGCTCACCATCAGACCCTTGTAGCCACTTTGGGGCTTTTGCTGGGGAGAGGAGGACAGGCCAAAATGTTGGGGTGACATGATATACAGCTGCCTTTCTCAAACCCAGGTCCGCTAGCTTTCGAATGAATTTTAATTTGGGCTTTTTTTTATGATCTCTTGTATTAAAGGTGTCTTTTCACAACACTCACAAGCTGTGAACAACATGTTAGAAGGGACTGTTGCAAAAGTGCAACCGAGCAAAATCAACGTCTTCTCTAGATTCATTATACAGTATTTTGTGTTTTATGTGTGTTTGATAGTATGGAATTTGCCAACAAGTCAAATTAAAACATCTTTCATCACATAGTTGTTTCTTATACCCCCAAAATGTTTTACAATTTCTTTCTGGTTAGCAGACACCATAGAACAACGCACTGAAAAATGTGTATTACTTTTTTTTACCTAAGTGTTCCCTAGACGTTCCCTCAAAACTGTTTGAAAAAGGCTGATATACAGGACATCACAAATGTTTATACAATTGTGGAGCCAATGACATAAACCGGCATCTTGGCCAAGCCCTGTCTACTATTGATTTAGCATCTGTTTCAGATTGTGAGGAACAATCTATTTTTAAACCAGTTTCAAGACACCCTCGCAAACTTGGCTGATGGCTTTGTATTCAAGGAGCTCAGCTCAGCCTAGTGGGTAGACTTATACTATACTCACTGAGATGGAGTACATGCTCTTGATGTTCTCTCTGAACTGCATTGTGGCAGTGAGGAAGATGCTCTCTGTCGCTGACAGCTCTTTCCCCCTGGTACGCAGCTCATTTACCTGGGGGAAGGTAAGTAGGACAAGACACATGGATCTAAACATGCTTCATTCTCCAGCATTTAAGATGGCCCTATCCACACTTTCAAACCCTCTGCCAAGATCTAGTAAAGATTGGTATGTTCTAAAACAGTGGTTCCCAACTACGGTCCTCAAGTACCCCCAACAGTACACATTTTCATTGTAGCCCCAGCCAAGCACAGCCGATTCAACAACTTGTCAACTAATTATCAGGCTCTCATTAAGTTGAATTGGGTGTGCTTGTCCAGGGCTACAACAAAAATGTGTGCTGTTGGGGGTACATGAGGACCGGAGTTGGGAACCATTGTTCTAAAAGATCCACAGCAGGACATGAGAGTAACGACAGCGTGTGAAAACAGAGGTAAGTGCACCAACTGTTATAAGTCTATGTGAGTTTGTCAATGACTGATGGAGAGAAAAATGGTGAACAAGTGACAGGGTGAGTTAGTCCATAACTGTTTTTTATAGCCTAAAGACAGCAATCGATTTATTTATTGCATTACACTTGCAATAGTGTCTGATTTTTCCAAAGACAATTTGCAACAGACGTCTAAGCCAGAGGTGAGTGCCAGGTTAGTGTCAGGTATATATATAGGGTTCCCCCACCTGGTTCCCCAGGAACTCATCCAGGTGTCGGAGTTCGTTGCTGTCAGTGATCTCCCGTTCCAAAGAAGCATTCCACTGCTTGGAGACCCTCGTAGCTCGGCTGATCCGGAGGGTTGGTTTACGAAGCATCCCGTTGGCCTCGGTCGACGGACGGCGGTGTGGGGAGGTGGGAGAGGTGGCTTTAAAGGAGGAATGATGTTTTGGCGTTTTTACACATAGGCAGAGTGGGGCAGACAGGCAGAGTGGGGGCTTGTGGTCAGAGGTATAATGTCCACCTCTAGATTTCAAACATGAGTGATAGTATTCCAAAGACCCCCAGAATAGTTTCAGCACAGAACAATCTAAAGCTGAAAAGCCCAGTGTGCAGTTTGCTAGCTGGCAGAACTACACTACCTCCGCTCTCTGTATTCTGATAGGTCCTCTTCCCATACTCAGGTGGTTGGGGGTCTTTATTGGGCCGTTTCTTCAGAATCTTACTGAAAAAGCCAATCCTGTTCAACACAAAGGGTTAGCATTTGATAATGACAAGAAATATTACAAGGTATATTCACTGGAACTAGGAAATAACACGAAGCCAAACAAATGACAGCTCACAGCCTCCTGTATTGGCTGAACGGCCTTTACCTCTCAGGTGTGTGCGATGGAGATTGGTGGGAGTCTTTAAGAACTGGGTGCTCATTGGCACCAGTGGCTGGAAGGCTGAACCTTGTCGAGTCCGTCACATTATCTGAAGAGGACTAAAATGTAGAGATTAAACAATTACTGAAGATCTGAGATTTAATGACAAGGAGACAACACAGCCACACTGGGAAAAGTCTGATGGATCGTTACAGGATATTGCTACAGTTAACATGTGGGAAATGTTGGTGCTCATAAACATTTATTTTAATATGAAGCCAAGTTCAAGATTGCTTTCAGATAATGCCCTTTCCCAATTGTCTGAAGGTGTAACATTAGCACATGACTTAGGACCCAGTCCCATGCCACACCAGAGATGATTAGTACCAATGATGTATATCAACTCAACATGATTGCTAGCTGGCACTGTTTTGAAACCGTTGTGCAGCCCTTTTGGTATTCCATTGTAAAAATTGTAACGATTTACCTTTTTCAAAGGAACATTTCTGGAATTTTTGCAATGATTCCCCGCAATGATTTATTTATATTCCCAGGGCGAATTGTATCAGTATCCAGTAGGAAAAAAGTTAGTTTTGTGACAGAACGCTTAATGACTGGACGTTTACAGGATAGAACTTTAGTTATTGTGCTAACCCTGGTTAGAAATGTAACAAATGCTGCTTGCCAAATTCCTTAAAACTGAACACAGAGATATAAATATTCTAATGGTTATAGCTAGAAAATGGTTATAGCTTTGAAATTGATAATATGCTGTTTACCCATTGATTCAAAAAGACTATATCTTATACACTTACAAGCTTAGTTTAACTGTTGTCCCACATTATAAAAATATAATATTAATAGTAACAGGTGTAATTTCTGTATATATTAAGAGCAGGGTTCAAACTATACATATATAAAAATATATTTTGATATCAAGGATGGTCAGTCATTGCATTATCAGCTTTGTCTTTGCATTTGAGAGTGACTATATTTCTCCAGACCCATCTCTTAGCTTTTTACCAAAACAGAGGTACAGAAGTGGTACTTTGTTACTGTTTCACCTACAAACATAGCTTTAATACATGACATAATATTGTATTATGTGCATTGAATGTAAAAATGAACTTGTACCTGCAATGCAACTGCCCCCAGTACAAGAACAATTACCTAAAGCGTACATGTTGTGCTATATTGTAAAAAAAAAAAAAAAAAGAATAAAAGTATATTCACATTTAAGGATTGCAGCTTTAAATAGAGGACATTTTGTTCTTGAAACATCTGATTGAAAAACTGCTGAATTCCAATCAATCAGGATGGCTTAAGTTGAGGAGTATCAATAGGGCAGCCAATGGCTTTAAAGAGTTCTCATTGTTCAATGCATAGTATAAGACATGTAAGGGTTTATATACATCACTGGTTAGACCCCATTTTCCAGCATTACCGCCCACCTGCCTGCAGCCACCACACCCAAGTCTCCCCCTTCAATCCCCAAAGGACCTAGGTAAAGGAACATGGTGGAAACATAAAATTACAGCCGCAACCCCCGGTTCTCTAAGTGTATGACTGAGGTATTGCAGTATGGGATACGCCCCTAGCATATTTGTCAGAAACTATTATTACATCACACCATTCCCAGAGAGAAAGCAGACAGGACTTCACCGCACTGTGCAGATAGTGTGGCAGCGCCCTCTGCTGGAGAGAGTGTGCGACAGGTCTCATCACGCTGCGCGTGTGGCTAGTCTGCACTGGGAGAGCGTTTGTGGCCACAAGGTGTTATAGGGGTCTATCCCATGTGTCGGACTGTGCCCGTAGCCAATAGCCTGGTTGCACTGATAGGGACACTTTGAATACATTCGGACATGGTGGGGTCCCCGTGAGATGAGCTTGGCTTGAAATGCTGAGTCTCCACAGGCGGTGTTAAAGCCCTCACAACACTTAGCGATTCAACTGCAGACGCTCTTGGTCAAGGATGACTGGAAGAGCTCGTACTTTGCTGGTAAGCTGGTCCCATTAAAGAGGACTTCTGGTTAGGGTGCAGAAGGGAACTCCAGTCCTGTGCTCCAGGTACGAGTAACCTACTTCTGTTATTCTGGGAAAACTGGTTTTGCTTTGGCGAGCCTCTCTCCCTGGTAGAGGGATGGTCTGATCACTTCTATTTCATTTGCCCCATTAGCGTAGTGGGCATGTACATTAAATCCTTGGGGCATCAGCCTGCTGCAGAGTCCTGCTGATTCAGGATAACATGGTAATGCTGGGCACGTTACAGCCCTAAGCTAGTGGAACATGTCAAGTAACTGTCCCTGGCCAGAATCTGGTTCCCACAACAAAAGATTAGAGCCGGAACATTCTCCTCATTTGTAGCTGGTGCTATGTTAGTTGGCCAGTTGGGGAGCTAACGTTTTGAATTAAATTGTATGGCAATTGAGGAAATAAATAATCAACTTTAAGTCACGTGGAACTGCCATTTCAACTGAAGATGTAGCAATTATTTCATACAATCTGGTCAGCATTCTAAAACGTTTCACATTCATTTATTTTTGCCTGTCTGTTTTTTTTCTAATTGATTTCTTTAAAGAGAAGTGGGGAGAAATAACAATTAAAAAAAACCAGTTGGGGTGTGCAAAAAAAGTGGTCAGCGCTTTCTACAGGAAAATGAGACCAGGCAGCAGTTTATCTGTGTGAAAGTCCTGGATTTGTTTGTAGAAATGCTTTCCAGCTCAGTAGTTACCTTTGTTTACTTATGTGATGCAATTCAATAACAAATGTCAATGTTTTCAGGTAATTTTCTCGACCTCAAAACACTGCAGCGCATTATGCAACTGCATTGCACTCATATATCACTAAATTACTGGAAAATCACATTCCAATTGTCTATTGTGATATTGAAAGATAAGAAAATATTTTCGTTATTGAAAGAAGAATTACCATGGTCTAGTTAACTTCTTTCAATTCCTTGTTGAACCAAACTGTATTATAGAAGCTAGCTAGAGTGGTAGTTAGGCTAACAGCACATTCTTGTTTGGAGACAGCTAACTTGTTTGTGGAAATGGATAACCATGTCATCGCGAAGCCTGTTCCTTCTCTTGAAAAAAGTTTCTTTGTTTAAAAGGAAGGAAAATTATTGGCACCGCCTAGTCTAGACAATACCAACCCGAAAATGAGTTGTGAGGTCGTATTTATGGAAAGTTTAGCTTGTATCAGAAACAGGCGGTCATGTAGAGAGGTAGCTTTGTGACAGAAAAGGTGTTTCAATGACATGGAGACAATGTGTCCTTTAGTAGAGTAGCAGGGGACATCGCCCTCCTGAGGCACACATTTGGATCATGGCCGACATACTCCAAGAACAGTTCCTGACGAATATGCTATGAGTGTATCCTATGGTGAAATACCAAACTCCCCCTTTAGCCCATGTTGACACCTTCAGCAGTAACAGGAGCCTAACATTTATTTTACCAGTTTTACTTCAGCCAATTAAGGGCAAATATTAACTATAATATTGGAATGTATTTTAGAACAAACCAATTGTTTAGAGAGGCTACAGTTAATAATATCCTCTCTGTCTTTCAACCAAGAGGGAATACAGACCTGGAGAACTTGTCCCACTGCACCTCTCATAGCATTATACACGTAGCACTGGCATGAAAACTGTACATAGTTTTGGTAAGTGTTTCTAAAAGTGACAGGTCAGAAACAAGCCGCAGCTCCCAGAGAGCCATCAAGCCCCTGTGGTTTACGGCTTTGACTAGCGACTTGTTTCGCCGGGTTTTTCCCAGTATGAAGAAGAGAAGCCGTTATGTAGACATTGTAGAAGACGGAAGACACAGCCATCTGGGCTGTAAGTCGCAGTGAGGGGAGACCTTGTCGTAACATGCACAAAGCCTGCAGTACAAGCACAGCAACACAGCCAATCAGCGTGCAGAGCCAGGGCAGAGCTGTAGTAGCTTTTCATTCAGTCAGACCGGTTGGTACCTGGACCCCAGGTTTGCGTGGACGGAGGTCAACTGCTGATTGGCTGAACTGGCCCATGTCACTGACCCCCATTGCAGGGCTCATCGGGGGGAGGGGGAAGCTCCAACACTCGCCCTCTTGGGACCCCCCGAGATTAAAATACAGCCCGCTGCGGGCATTGGCTAACCGCCGCTTGTGATTGGCCCGCTTGGGGGACGGCAACCTGACCTACGGTGGCCAGGAAAGGTCAAGAGGCACAGGTGAAATAATGTGAGGGATACGGCCCTCACTGTCCCAGGGTTATGTTCAGAAGGAATAAAACAGGAAAAACGTTATGGAACCACAGGAGACGGTTAACACAACTTGGCAATGATTCAGAATTGTCTTTCTTAACCTTCTGAAAGGTTTGCCTGCTTCATGTCTACTGACCAGCTGAAAAGTGTGATTCATCGACGTATGTCAACCGCAGTATTGCAGGATTAGGACATACAGTAACAAAACCTATTAAGAATGTCACATTTGCCTGGCCAACCAAACGTCCTGCTCTGACCACACCACACACACAAAACTTTAGTTTCTTTTCTACAAGGATGTGAGCACCACCAAGATGATTTGTAAATCACAATTTGTAAAAAAATTCATTCTGATTGGTCCCAGAAAGTGATTGGTTGTGACAAAGCCAGAATACATGAGGGTAAAGCAACATTTTGAAAATATTTCATTGACTTTGATACTTTGACATCGGTTTGAGGTTATCCAATCAGTGATTTATTTTCTTTGTACAACACCCCTCATGTGGACATCAATTTAATGACAGCAATGAAAGAGTCGCAACCTGAAATGTAGCAAACAGTGGTGCAGCGGAATATTTTAGTTTGAGTTGTCAGGCAAACGTCACACTGTGTTGAATCTTTGCTACCTGTGAATGTGTAATGATATACAGTAGTACTGTTATAGAAGACAACTAGTGACATACAGTCACAATATATTAGTAACAAAAGGAATAACATACAGTATAAGAGCCCAGTAGCTCAGCTGCAGGTTGAGCTTTGATAAGTAAGGATGTGGAAGGCTTGTAATGACATTTTGAGGGTGATTAGCGCAGTAGTACACAGGTACAGTGATTGACTGACTAGTTGTAGAGTCGTAGCAGCTCATTAGCACATAGCTATAGAGTATAAATTAGCAGCAGTACAGTTGTAGTAAATCAGTAATACATAGCTACAGTGAATTAATAAATAGTAGTAGTTCAGCACTACATGGTTACAGTGAATAAATAAATAGCGTTACCTCAGTATTGGAGGGAGAGCTGTCAGAGCTTGACACTGAGCCGATCCCAGACAAATTGTCCAGCGAGATGGACATCCCTTGGTTTCTGATTTAACACAGAGAAATATGCCAACTGTAAACACTTAGAATTCAATAGATTTTTTTTGTTGGTTAAGGCATAAACGCTGACATAGCGGCTAACATAGCGGCTGACATAGCGGCTGACATAGCGGCTGACATAGCGGCTGACACAGCTTTTATCTGTTACTACACACTGGACACAAAATGATCATAACACGACATACTTCAGCAAACCATCCACGCATTTATTAATGGGCTGCTGGACCTCGGGGCTGGACACTTCTGGACTTCCTCCCCCACTCCTGCTCTCCTTCCACTTTTTTGCATTCTCCTTGATGTCCTTCAAGTGGGAGTAGCGCTCCAAGGTGCCGGTGGGGCGGGAGGGGCTGGTTGACTTCCCCTCTTCGTCCCTGTTAATTAAATTAATATGAACTGGATTCAAACGGTGCTTTAACGACTAGCAACACACTTTGCATTGAATATTAAAGGGACATATTTTGCTCTATTTTACAATATACAGTATGTCTGTAAGTATGGTATAAACACATCACATGGCCCATCGAAATTGTGTATTTCCTAACCCGACGCATATATGAGTGCTTCTGCATTTCCCTGGTACAAACTGTCCATATACATTTTTTGGTTATAAGCAAACTACAATATCCAGCAATTTCATAGCTTTTTTCAATCATCAGAAGAAGCCTTTGTTTCCCAGTTTTAAACAAGATGAGCTACTTAGTCTGCTCCCAAATCTGTAAAAACGAGTACTTCCCCCATTTTGAAAAGCCTACCTTTGAAGGTGACAACAGAGCTACCATCAGGCTGCAGTCTTTACAATTCCAGAAGGAAACTGCCAGCCTGGCTATTGTGCAATGTTGTGGCCCATTAGAACATTGTTGAGACAAATCCAATCCAATCAGCAAAACACAAAAGCCAGAATAATTGCTACAAAAACAAGACTTAATTTCTAGATCAGACAGCTGGCTCATTCAACCAACAATGTCATTGGTTGAACTTCCATGGTGAGAAATTTAAAAAATACTGCTGTGTATAACTGTCCAAAATAACTCCGATCATTCTTAATTATGTAGGGATTTCCCCTTCAACAGATCAATCATTTCTAGTAAGTATTAAAAAGGGGATGACTTTGCATTTTAAATGGTCAGTAGAGTTACCCACTCAGGGGACTCACTACACATCTACCGTCCAAGTGGAGAGGTTAAAGGTGAGGGATTGGATGAATCATACAGAACCTGCCAGCCTTGGAGTCCAGGGGAAAGGAGAGAGGTCTGTTAAGAGAAGGTGGAGAGCCTCTTCCGACTCTCTTATCAGGCTCTTTGTTCGGGTCAGCCTCCTCTTCGTTAACCTCTGGGTTAGGCCTAGGAGTCCTGCTGGGGCTGTGATCCACACTGTACTGCTTCTTCAGATCCCTCCTCTCCTGACTCCTCCGGCGCTCCATGAGGTGCTTGGCCAGTGGCTTGGGAGAGGGCTTTGGGGAGATTGTGATCTTGGGCTTGGGTGGTAGCTTGGGTGGTGTCTGGGCCTTTTGGGGGAGCTGGGGAGGCGTGGGGTTTTCTTCCTCAGCCTTGGAGCTAGAAGTCGGGTCAGAAACATACCGTGGTCAGAACTCTGACGTTTAATGTTATACAACTGTCCATTTATGGAAAAAAGCAAGTCTTAGTACCGGCTTTGAACTTGTTTGTTTTTGAGCAGTTCTTGCATCTTCTGGACGCTCTTCCTCTTTCTCAGGTAGTCCGTCCTCTTCTGAGAACCCCGCCATGCTACCTGGATCACTGTGGCTGCCCGGCATCGGTTGCCAGCCAGGAATGCCCGCCAACATCGCTATAGGAGAACACTAACATTATTGTCCTTGAGAGGGAAGGTTGATAGTCTAACTACCACAAAGGCGTTGAACATGTAGACTACGACAAATAAGAAGGAGGTTAATTAGCATGTGGTCCTGTTAGCCCCTCAGCACCTTGTTGGGTAAGGACACACAACTGATGATGGTATTCTCCTAATGCCTAGCCTTAAGCTGCACCAAAATAAATATAAATCTTATCCTAACACACAGGAGCACAACACTGGGAGAACTTTTTACAGAGCTCTCTGGAAATTCCCAAATGCTGTGTTTTTTACCAGAGCTAGGATAGGTCCCTGTGAAGTTTCAACGATAGCTGTATGATTATGGTATCTGCCATATGGGTATAAACCTGTATTCTGATGGCGGCGTCTTTCTTGTAGAGGAAGTTATTCCTGACAAGACAGGCTCTAAACCAACGCTGCAAGATGATGATGTGCCGCATCACTTCCTTGTTCACAGTATCCTGGAGACGCTGCCTCTCCTTGTCCTTCAGGAACACCTGGGGCAGACAAAGGACCACATGGATGGTTGGACAACTTTGCCTTTCCAATGGAAATATCCCACATTTTATTTTGTCCACTCAAAATGTAGTCTGGTATTGCCACACTTCCATGTCCTGTAAGCTAGAATCAAGGTCTTATGACAGTTACCTTGGTTTTCCCAATCTGGTATGTGCTCTGTCTAAGGCCCATCTTCTGTAACAGCTTAGCAATGTCCTCTGGTGCTGCAGTGGCCTCTTTAGGCAGCAACACTTTGAACTTCTCTAGGAACTCCTTGAAGGTGAACTTGGCACTGTAGCCAGACTTTCTGATGCGGACCGTCTCCAACATGCCTGTGTACCTCAGCTGCTGTAGCACCAAAGTGTCATCAAACACCATCTCCTTCTACAAGAAACACCCAGGAGCACACGCATCCAGCAGCATCAGTGAGAAGCCAGAAGCAAAATACGGAATGGAAGAAACTCTGGAAATAAGAGTCTGCTAAATGACCAAAACGGAAAATGTCATCACTTCATTTACCTTCTCAGCATTGGATCGTATACAGCGGATGAAGAAAGGCTCTGCTCTCCCCACAGTCTCCAGCAGCTTATTTAGAGACGCCTACAGAACAAAATCACTGTACTTTACACCAGTTAGAGGCATATATGTATATGTAACAGATGCATAGGGCACGGGTGGGCCTGAAAAATCACCCGCCCACCTGGGGAGACACGCCCCCCCACACAAATTAGATGAAGCAACACAAATTAAAAATACTATTATACTTTTGCATGTAGACCTTTGAAATGACATTTATATCTGCTTGAGGTTATAGGCTATGGCTTTGTTGTGTATGTGTGTGTGTTAAGCAGGCCACGTGAAATGCAAGGGCAATACCTTCTGATAACTGACTTTTTGGTCAGCCACATTAGGTGTGAAATGGTGGGTGTGCATGAGGGCTGTAGTAGTTAGCCTATGATTATAACAATAAGTCAAATATATGACTTCAGGTTTTCAGTTTCAGCCCAGCCAAATATCTGCATGCCCACCTACAAACGCATTCCTGGCTACACTCCTGGTAAGTACTGTGTGTGTGTGTGTATTTGTGTGTGTGTATAATTTTCAGGACGAGACGCCTACAGAACAATTTGTCAAACCACTGTGCTGTAACAAATGTGTGAGTTTAATGTAGTTTTCATTTCTATTCACCTGAATGGGTTAGTGTGTCCATGTGTTTGACTGGTACTGTATAATAAACCATCAGAGCACACTCAAAATAACTATTTAGCAAACAAATTCAATAAGCTACGGTATCATTCTAGCCTGATTCTAATATGAAACAAATATATAAATTACCCTATATTACCCTATACCCTATATAGAATCTATATAGCTACTAGATACAATTAACTGTAGCAAAAAGCTTATATTATCTACTGTGTTAGACCACATTGTTAAAGTTCTTTCATTCACAATGTGACAACTGACAATTCCAGATGTACAATATAAAGACAAGTAAAGAACTATTAACGCCGCATGTTAAACAACCCTGTAATGTTTGATTATAAAGCTGAAAGTTTATTGAATAAACAGAGTTCCTCAAGACAAGAACAATGAGTCATAAAATAGGCTCTTCAAATATAGGAATAACATAGCCTACTCACCATGTGAGCACAAAATACTATAAAAGGGTCTACAATTTCCCCCCCCAACTCCCTTAATACCTCCTGCTAGCTTCTGTCATCCAAATAGATACACCCTCTATCCTGCCCTCAGCAGCTCCCAAAGGAGGCAAAGAAACTGTTGCCAGTCCAAAATTAGCCTTCAATGGCTGCTGTCAACTGGTCAACTGATAATGTGCAAATGAGACATTTTTGAGTATTGAGAAAATGGAAGATGTGCAAAGATTTCCATTTAAAAAAAGATAGGGCTGTAGTCATTAAAAAGCCTGGGAAAATAAGTCAACCTGGTTATCCTGCAATGTTCTGACCAATAGGAACACTGCTGAGACAAACTTCAATGGCTCTACAGAACAAGGATGACCATCTGGCTCCCACTAGTGTGATCAAGCAATCAGTGGCCACAAAAGGTTCCGTGGTGCATAATCATGTCTGAAACACCTCCAAAGACTCATAATTATCTAGGAAGACTGAAGAAAAATAAATAAAAAAAGTGTTTAACGGTGGATTTTTCATTCAAACGTCCCATTTCACTAACGGTCCCATTTTCACTAACGGTCCCATTTTCACAACACTTACCATATGTTTAAGAAAGTACTATATGTGCTTTAAGTTCCCACGAGGGAACAGACCTTTAAGGGAAAAAATACCTGCAACAGTACATCTCAACTACAGTAACCTTCACAGAACATGGACAGAACAATCAGAGCACAACCTCCAGAACTCAGAAAAGAGCCAACAGAGAAAGGAACCAATCAGGGAGAGTGACAACAGACGTTACTCAGAGAAGAACAAGAGCAAAGAAAGACTCAGCGATCAGCACGCCACCAGCTGAAGGACTCAAGCCATCTCTTCCCATTTGTTCTCCTCCGTGCCAAAACTCATTCATTTAGGTAAATTTTTTCATCTTAAGAGCTATTATGAAAAAAAGTGTGTCCTTCCGAAAACTGAAAGGTGCCCTAAGAACTTGGACTGTTACTCCGTGGCATAAGATTCTCACTGTACACGCAACTACACATGTGATCCCGTGCACGTGACTAATAAACTAAAGCCGTAACTTGTCAGTTTTCTAACAGTAAGAGCACGCACCGCTGAGGATCCACTCCCAGGAGAGACTTTGTGGTGGTGGTGACTCACTGCCAAGCCAATACTCCGACCATGTCTCATAGGAGGTCGCAGGGATACGTGTGTGTGTGTGTGTGTGTGTGTGTGTGTGTCCCTGTTTATGTATGTGTGTATAATGCAATGTGTGTTAGTGTTTGTTTGGGAAGCAGACCTGGAACTGAGCGCTGATACTAGGTGGTTTCTTCCTCTGGTGTGGGTGAAGTATAGCGCGGGTTGTGCGGTCGTAAAGCGTCAGGCCTACGATGTGCTTCAGGGACTGGGAGTTTATCAGATTCTGCGGGACAACGCACAATAAATCAATGAATCGGTGGGCCGACCAACCGATCATCCTACTAAAAAACGACAAATACAACTCACATCATTACAAACGTGAACCAGAAAAGACAGTACAGATGTAAAATAATGGCAACTCCAAATTCATTACCTTGGGAATGAGCTGCTTGTGCTTGCTGGTCTTGCTCTTCCTTTGGGGAGAAAGACAGAGATGGTGGTGAACTGGATTTAAAGGCAAGATGGAAGACTATTATTATGTACTGTTTATATGGCTTTGATAATGTTGGTTACTCAGGCTAGCCTGCAGCATAGTTTCCTCTGAAAAACACAGAAGTTCACAATACACGGTTCAGTATGCAACATTCAGTCAAAAACCTGTCTGCGGCTTTTTCCCACCAGTCCACTTACTTCCTGCTCTCGAAGCTGGCGAAGATGTCCTCGAACACTTCCACAGGGTTGTCGTCAGACCGATCAAACGAGAAGTCCAGCATGGAGCTGTAGCTGTAGAAGAAATGTTTGTTTGAAGGTAGAGGCAGTGAAATGTTTGTTTGAAGGTAAAAGTCAGTGAAATGTTTGTTTGAAGGTAGAGTCAGTGAAATGTCCGAATGAAGGAAGAGTCAGTGAAATGTCTGTCCGTAGGTAGAGTCAGTAAAATGACCTCGTTCATGACTGTATTCTGAGATGGCTTTGCGCTCCAACAGTCATCCACAATATCTGTGCATGTGCACAATTTCAATTCATGCTGGTACAGTGGAGATGTGCATCTCGATTCAACATTGTTAGTTATTGTGAAAACTGACACCGCAAGCTGTTTACTTTCTGTATCACCGTTGGTTGGACTGAGTATGCCTTTAATCTGATGGGTTTCTGTTTAGCTGGAACAAAAGCTTGCACCAACATGGTTTTATCCACTCTATTGATAAAACCAGTTCCCAATCTTGTCTTCTAAGGGGAAGGTGATAAATACTCGGCTATACTGCTGCACCTATAACAGATGAGTTCCAGACTCGTCCCTCTCCTCTTACCTGGACAGTCTCAGAAGAGTCAAGCTGTGTCTTCTCTTCACTTCCCCGATGGAGTTCGTAGACGTGCGTTTGGGAAGACCTGTGGAACACAAAGGCGTCATCAAGCTACTCATCACCAAGGCAACCATAGAGAGACAGAATCATTACCTCATTCATTACTGGACATGGAAAAAAACATTAAAACCTACCGGCCGACTAAAGCTATAGGCTAGTTATATGCTACGAAAAGACGGAGATAATCTTCCCTGGTGCAGCCAGCTCACACAATCAAAACCCACCGAGAATGTCTACGAAGTATGCTAACTGACGAAACGCCTACCCGTGGCTGCTCGGGTGCGCCCAACACTGTTAAAAGCCGCTATGATGCGTACGGTGGCCCGAAGGATGCCCCAGCGGAACACGGCCACTGGGTCCGACCCGATCAGCTGACGCATGAAGGCCAGCTCACTGCTACGAAGCAAAGCCACAATGTCCGGACGCATGTGGTCTGTGTTCTTCTTCCGGAAGTCCTACGGAAGTTACGTCAACAGGAAGAGGAGAAGGAGTTTGAGGAGGCAAAGAGTGGAATGCCGAGAGACAGAGGGGAAGAGACAAGGGGAGAAAAAGAGAGAGGACAATAAAAACGGGAAAGGGGCAGTTAACTGTGACAGCATAAACTATTAACGGAGGAAGACAGGCTTGTGTCTATGGCAACATCTTTGGTTCTGACCATTCAGGGTAAAACTAGAACCATTCATTTAAATAATTTAGCTACATGACTTATATAATAATATATTTGCATATAATCATTAATTCTACAAAGAATTGAGCTGATGCCTGACTAGTGATGTACAGGCCATTAAGTAAAAAATAATTGCCATTTATTTTAAGCTACAATGCAATGGTGCTGAAATGCCTATTCAAAATAGGCTACAGAAACTGCATGTGGGTGTCCTGTCCTACTGCCGAAGTAGGCAGGATATTTGTAATAAAAATACAACCTTATGTCAACAATACAAAATATTTTGCATCTCTGTAATTAATTATTATAGAAAGAAAGCCCTATGAAAGGCAGAAGGACTGTCATTTTTCACCAGCATGAATCCAATTGTGATGAAAACAGCCCCCCCCTTCCCTTTTCGCAGTTTAAATTCCGAAGCCAGATAGTAGCTGATGATGACAAGTAAGGGTTAACATCATAGAAATAGAATGAATAGAATAGGACTCGAACCTCTAACCATGGCAACTTGGCTGGTAAATTCCAAGGTGACACTTGCAATGGCTGCCTGGTATTGTGGTCCAATAATTTCCATGTTCATTCAAATGTTGCTAACTGATATGCCTCATACAGTAGAATGTATTTGTTTTAAGTTCAGTGAAGTTGATCAAATCACACACTTCCTGCTTATACTTCCTGGTTTTACTGTTCTCTACCTGGATCTGGTATTGGACCATCCCTGCAAAGTGTTGGATAATGAAGGCGGGTTTCATCACTGTGGTGGGAATGAAGTATGGGTTGTTTTGATGCTGCTTCTTGAACTTTCCCAACAGAGTGTCATCTGTGGCTTGAGGTAGACTAAGGTCACAAAAAATTGGTTAAGTAAAAACAACAAGGGAAGACGACCAGTAAGCATATATTCAATTCTCAATTTCACACAGATCATCGCTGATGAAGATATGGAACTACCGTCTACTGAGATACAGATGAGACAGACGTTCCTTATCACATGATCAGACTAGAAAGACTTTGGGCCCCGGGTGTAGTTTCAGACCCTTGGCACGTACTTGCTCTCCTCATCCAGGAGGTGGAACAGCCCAGTAGGTTTCTGGCTGATCAGCTGGATACAGCCCAGGTTATCTGTATACTCTATGGTTCTCCAGCAGATCCCCTCTGCCTTGTACTCCTCCTGGAATGAAGGAGTAAACGGATTGGAGGTTGAATCGATGGACAGTTAAACAAAGATACGGACACATGCTTCATTTTTCCAGATCCAAAACATTTCAAAAGATCAGGCATCCTTCTCCTCCAAGAATAACTGGTTTCTATACTATTATCAGGGCTAATGAAAGGCCCTAGTACTCACCTGTTCCAGGCTGAAAATGTGCTGGTTGAAGTAATAGTGTAGCTTCTCATTGGCATAGTTGATGCAGAACTGTTCAAAGCTATTTGTCCGGAAGTCCTCAAAACCAAATATATCCAGGATACCTATGGACAAACACTAAAAAAAACAATCAATCTTTATATTTTAATTACCATATCAGAGTTGAGGATTATTTTGCTCCATTACGATCAGTTTCACTATATAGCAGTGCTTTCGTAATCACATTTACATTAGCAGATGCCTTTCAGAGGAACTTACAGTAGTAAGTGCATACATTTCCATATTCCACAAAAACATGGTATTGCATGTTCTTACTACTGCTACAGTTTTTAACTTGGCCGAAGCTTTTCATACCATTCCATTTTTGTAGGCTGGCTAAGGAGGTTTTCTCTGAGTGTTTTATAGCCTGCTTCTCTACAACCTCAGAATACCATCCGCATCTATCGGTCACCAAGGGAATACCCCAAGGCTCAATTCTAGGATCCATGCACTTAACTCAGTCTACATTACCAACATAGCTCAGAGAGTAGGCAGCACTCTCATCCATTTATTCACATGACAGTCTGATACTCAGTTGAGCCCCACTTCAGTAATGCTTTCTTAGTATCCTGAAATAATAGTCTTCCCTTAACGTTGCTTGGTAAACCTCCTAAATGTAAGTCATTAGAATCGGTCTAAAGAATGTCATGCTGTATTACAACAATGTTGTGTAGCTGCCATATTTTGAGGTCCCTCTTTTATAAGTGTTGTGGTTTCATGATTGCTCAAGCTTGTTTGCTGTTGTATTTATTTTGTGTCTACCGTCAAAGTCAAAGTCTTTTATTTGTGAAGTGCACCGAATAACATGCGTCATTCTGAACAATTAAATTTTTATGACATGGCATTCTTGTGACTGTCTGTGCTGTCCTACATTTCTTTATCATGACCCACATCTCCACAGGAGGCCCTCTACCTCTTGCCAGGACAGCACTGCAAATGCTCTTAATTCACTGGCCAGCATGTCAAACAAATGCAAATACACCACTTGTGAATGGAAGTAAAATATACAGGCTATGGCTTTAAAGATGTAGTTGAATGGTTCTGATTCATTGTGTTTGTCTTACAGAGACAGACTCCTCCATGTCTCGTCTGTTGAGTAGAGCGTGGTTGATGTGCAGGACAATCCAATCAAACAGAGAGCTGTACAGAGACTTGGCCATTGAGTCCCGAGCAGTAATGGCCTAGGAGGGATAATGACAGCCATGGTTATCTCATTGATAAGACAACAACAGGAGAAGAACAACTACAGGAAACGACAGTTACAGCCTATCTACGACAGTAAGACAAAAAATGTATCAATCGATCAAATTTATTTCATAAAGACTTTTTTATATCAGCAGTTGTCACAAAATGCTTTTCCAGATTCCCAGCCTGAAACCCCAAAGAGCAAGCAACAACTGAAGCACAGTGGTTATATTGAACAACAACAACAAAAAACAACGACAAAAAACAACCAATCACAACAATGGAAAAACCAGGAAGAGATCAAGTGACCAAGTTAATGTGACTCTATATTATCAGGACACTAAACTGAGTGTTTTACTACTCCATGGACAGACAGAATATAACAGATCTGTTGTGAGAACCCTGGCCAACCTCTTTGAGTGTGTAGTGTAGAACTAGTGTGTCGTTGGCTGTTTTTTGTTTCCGCTCAGTCAAAGCCTGAACCAGCAACTCCTTTTTGACCTAGAAAAACCCAGCAGAATGTCAGTCAACATGGTGTGTATGTATTCCTCTATTTGAGCATGTATGACAATAACGACAGTGACTGAATTAACTGACAATAAATTAATTGATTGATTACTGTGCTTTGAGCAGGTGATACAATAAAGATTTTTGATTGATTGAGCAACCTTTAGCAGGTCAGACAGGGTGGAGAGGATGTCTTCTGGTCCCGCCCTCAGCCTCTGGCCATCTTCTGACTGGCTGTAAGTCACGTTGCCCAGGTACAGGATAGCGGAGAGCAGAGAGAATATCCTGAATAACAAAAACAAGCATTTACTAAACGCTCGGATCACATCCTGCACAAGAACACCTAACGGGGGTCTTCACATTATCACCTATTTCAATGAGGCACTCCAACCTGCAGATCCATTAACATAATGCTACCACATAATTACATTGAGAAAAACAACCCCAGTTTGCCACCAGGGGTGTAACTAAGTTCTACTGTTCTTCCTAGCGAGCACTTCAAACCCTACAGCCATGAGGGGATGTCTACAGCTGTAATGCTGCCCTGCATGTTTCTCCAGCAAGGACTGACAGGCTCTAACCTGCTTCAGCTAACAGAGGTGGACCATTGGAGATGTAATGTTCCACACAAACTGTTGAAGTTCAGTGAAGTGTGAAGGTGACGGAAACTTGAGACCTGACACAAAGGGACTTTTACACTAGAGAGAGAGCGTTGATTTATTTTACATAAATCATTTACGTGAGGTTGTGGTTTACATTGGACTGTAACACCACGAGCCAAGAGAGGGTTGTGGGCTGGAATCGAGGGTTACGTCCAAACAGTAAACTGACAAGCTCCTCATCACTGTCTTTTCAAAGCCTTCATAATTTGGCCGATAAAGAAGAAAATGTATGGGGCAAATGTTCCATTTCTGCAATAATTTTCCTCTTTTGCAACCATCTTTGACAATAAGCCAGGTACAAATGTAGCCCATTTGAACGTGATATACAGTATCTCACAAACGTGAGTACACCCCTCACATTTTTGTAAATATTTGATTAAATCTTTTCATGTGACAACACTGAAGAAATGACACTTTGCTACAATGTAAAGTAGTGAGTGTACAGCTTGTATAACAGTGTAAATTTGCTATCCCCTCAAAATTGCACAACACACAGCCATTAATGTCTAAACCGCTGGCAACAAAAGTGAGTACACCCCTAAGTGAAAATGTCCAAATTGGGCCCAATTAGCCAATATTTTGTGTGGCCACCATTATTTTCCAGCACTGCCTTAACCCTCTTGGGCATGGAGTTCACCAGAGCTTCACAGGTTGCCACTGGAGTCCTCTTCCACTCCTCCATGACGACATCACGGAGCTGGTGGATGTTAGAGACCTTGCGCTCCTTCACCTTCCGTTTTGAGGATGCCCCACAGATGCTCAATAGGGTTTAGGTCTGGAGACATGCTTTGCCAGTCCATCACCTTTACCCTCAGCTTCTTTAGCAAGGCAGTGGTCGTCTTAGAGGTGTGTTTGGGGCCGTTATCATGTTAAAATACTGCCCTGCGGCCCAGTCTCCGAAGGGAGGGGATCATGCTCTGCTTCAGTATGTCACAGTACATGTTGGCATTCATGTTTCCCTCAATGAACTGTAGCTCCCCAGTGCCGGCAGCACTCATGCAGCCCCAGACCATGACACTG